>RJWM01003996.1:0-106526 GCA_004363535.1 Dasyprocta punctata
CCTCCTCCTCCTTTGATCAACACGCACTGATTCAGATCTCAATTCAGGTAGATGGACCTATCTCTCTGATGAGGTCAAATTCCCCTGTGGCAGACCATCGCCATATTTATAACTCTCTTGACATTTGTCACTGCTGTGGTTTTATAATAATTAATGGCTTTTTCTTTCACTGATGCATGAGCTCTGTGAGGGTCAGGCCTGTGTGCGTCTTTCCTCTCCTGTCCTATCCCCGTGCTAGGCATCAGGATGTGCTCAGTAAGCACCGGTAGAATGAATGAGTGCAGCCACGAGTGTGCACTAAAGCCAGGCTCCGTGGGAGACAGGAGAGGGAAACAGCTCCAGAGAGAGAGACATGTCCTTCTGGACACTTGGACCTGCCCCCCAACAGGCTCCTGTCCTACACTCACATTGCTAGGGCCTCTGGGGTGGGGGTGGATGCTGGGATGCTGATGCTTAACTGACCTGCACCAGCGAGGCCCAGGCTGGGAAGAGCTGAGGTGGACACCATGGCAACGGCCCAGCTCCTTAGAGGCCTTTGTTGCTCCCAGGGATGCCAAATCAAGCTCCTCTGTTCTCTGGGGACTGGGCCTAGGATCCAAATCCAGAGCAACCAAAGACTCTGAGGGGGAAAAAACCACCCTCAAAAGACCGGGAATACATTACTGAAATCAATTGCTTCTGAAAGCCCAGGGGGGCCACAGATAAACTAGCATGATGCATAGGCCTATCCACATACCTGCAGAGACCATAACCAGGGGCCCTGAGGCTCCGCAAGGGGACTAAGGAGTCACACACCACAGCAGGCCATGGAAAGCTGCCCTGCAGGCAAGAGAGAGGCAGCTTGGTGCTGTAGAGGTCGACAGGTCTCTGGATTCAGACCTGAACTTCGCCATCTATTTCCCTTCACTTCTTTGTGCCCGGTGTCCTCATATACAAAGTGGGGGTCAAAATCAAGACTTGTTCATGGGGATGAACATGCCCTGGAGCACGGAGAGTAGACCAGATCACAGCTGTCTTCATCAGCAGGATGTGGGTGGTATGAGCAGGGCTCTGTCCCATACCCTGAATGTTCTGCACAGACACAGCAGCCTTCGAAGGTCCTGGTGTGTTTGAAAGCACTGAGACCAAGGCTTACTCTTTCCAGGGTGTTGGAAAATGTGGCCCTCCTGGCCTAAGAGAGGAAGGTTTATGGGAAAATAACAAAATCTCTTAAATCTTGGCCCAGAGGAGGTGAAGGAATATTTCTGTATCAATTCTGCAGGGATGAGAGGAGGCTCATCTTGGCCGGACTAGGCACTATATTGAACCCTTGACCTGCTCCATCTTATCTACCTTCTGACCCCTCTGTGGTGCAGAAGGCATGATTCCCACTTTACAGAGGAGGTGCAGAAGGCATGATTCCCACTTTACAGAGGAGGTGCAGAAGGCATGATTCCCACTTTACAGAGGAGGTGCAGAAGGCACGATTCCCACTTTACAGAGGAAAGGTCTAAAGGACTCAGGTAACTCACCTGAGGCCTTCTATGGTCAGGAGTTCTGCCATTCTCACAAGTACAACTGAGGTTGTTCCCTCAAAGCTGCTAACTCATGCACCATGAGGACCACTGTAAGCCAGCTTTGGCCTGAGACCCCTGGTTCCAGGCTTTCCTCTCCCAAACAAATGCTTCTTGCTTGCATGACTGCTTCTGCCCAGTCAGTGATCCTGGCCCTGTACTCCTCTACTGGCATTCATGGTTCCCTTCAAATCCACAGCAGGAATTAGGGAAACAGTGGACAAGTGCTTGCTTGCAGAATGTCCATGGAAGGGAGTGAGTGGATGAAAGGACAACCCTTGACTCCTAACATCAACCCCTCCTTTTTCACTATGAAAAAGAAAACTTAGCCTGGTTCAGAAACTGCCCCCTCTCCACCCCAGCAGCCAGTTTAAGATTACGCTTTCAGCCCATGGCACATATACATGCCATTGTGATAGCCTGTTCTGTTCATGCTTTGTCCTCAAAATGAAGTCACACCATTTCTTGAAGACCTTCTGCCTGTGTTGGCACCAACATCACAAGTGCATGCTGAGTCTGAGTCTCTATTTAAGGATGCAGGCTTGAAAGCCAGATGTGGTGTGAATGACCTGTGATCCCAGCACTCTGAGAGACTGTGGCAGGAGGATCTCAAGTTCAAGTGCACTATGGGCAACTTAACAAGAACCTATCTCAAAAAAAATAAAGATAAAAATAAAGACCTGAGGATGTAGTTTAGTGGAAAGGCCTTGGGCGCTATTGAGAAAGAAAGACAGACAGACAGGGAGAGAAAAAGAGAAAAAGAGAGAAATGCAGGTGTACTTAACTAGGCAGAAATAAAATTTGATTCACCACTGAGAGCAAAAGGCCATAATGAAGGAAAAGAACCATTAGCAATGTCACTAACGTGAATGCACAAGACTGACAGCCTTGAGGTCTGGATCAGACCTTAGATGCTCCCGAGGCCTTTCCTTTAAGTATGTCTGAAAGTCCAGAGTGGATGGAGTTTTCTGACACTCACTTTCAAACCAGCCAGACAGCACCATACCCTTGGGTTGCCTGCCCAAGATTGGGTACAGTTTTTGTGGGTGCTCAAATTGTTGACCTGGCTGGCTTAGCTAGATAAAGCCTCAAGATGTCCAAATCACTTCTTTTGCTCTTCCATCTTCACTGCGTAAAGCCACACGGGTACTACGTAGTGATTATTAATTGGGCATCCATTACATGCCATGATCTGGGGTATGGAGGTCAGGAGGACCTCTGAGGAGGTGATATTTGCACAGGCGCCTAAGAGCAACCCATGCACAAAGTGAAGGGCAGAGCATCGCAGTGAGAGGCCTCACAGCTGGGGAAGCCCCGCAGGTGAACTGGAAGAACAGAGAAGAGGGGAGTGACCGGAACCCAGGTGGGAGAGAGAGAAGAGAGATGAGGTTGATGAGGAGCCTGGGCCGAGCTCTTCCAAGTCTCGGTGAGGAGCTGGGATTTTATTTGGAGTGTCAGGTAATCCCTAAAGTATTTTAAACAGAGCAGCGATGTGATTTAATTAATGTTGTTAAAACGTCACTCCGGCTGCTGAGGGATGAGTGCCTCTTGGAGGAAGCTAGCAGGGAAGCAGAGAGTGGTGAGGAGCCCCAGCAAGGCACAGGGCAGAGGTGAAGAGGGGAAGGGGCTTGGTCCCTTGCGAGTAGTGCTGTTGAGAGATTTTAGAGAGAGACTCAGCCATGCTTGCTTATGGATCGCTTGATTCTTTTCATATTTTAAAGTCATATATGCTCCTCATTTCTATGCCTTTATCAACAGAGACCAAACCAATGGCCCATGTGTCTATCCCCAGGAAAAGCACAGTGTGCGTTTCTCCCATGCCAGCCCTGGGCACTGGCATCAACATCTTCCTCCGTGCAGTCTCCTTCCCCAGGCAGAGTATTGGACCTGCCTCTGGGAGCTGTCTGAACTTCAGTTCAGCCAGAAGGAGTCACCACACCTGAACCTACACTTGTGCATTCGTACATGACATGGACAGCACAACACCGGCGTGGAAGACCATTTCTTGGTCATGTTTAAAAGGAACCAAGGCCCAGAGGGGTTAAGAGACTTATTCCCAGATCTCACAGCCATATATGATGAGTTTAAAAGCACAAATGTAGCTTTATTATGGTTGGATTATATATAGACATTCCAAGAAGCATTACCCAAGAGATTACCTTAGGGAATCAATTTCAATAAATAGCTAAGAATTCATTTATTCAATAAGCCCTTCAAGGTTCTGTCATCTATTTATGGCATCCATTGCCTTGTGTCTGCAGCATACAAAGCACTCAGCCAGCCTTGAGAGTTAAGATAAAATCAGATGAAGTCGTTTCCCCTCACAAAGCTCTGGGTTGGATGGGTAGGTAGGGGTTTAGTGATGTGGGGGGTAAGGATATTTACAAATCAAAGGACTGCAACACAGTGGGCCAAGTGCAGGAGCAGAATCACCTCAGTGCACCCCAGACAATCAAAACAAACCGTGCCTAAACCCATCCAGCGTGATCTGATATAAGGCACATAATGGATACCTCTGAAGGGTTTGACAGTCATGGCTCTCCTTAGGTGTTTTCCTCACAAGCACACTTAGCCTGTCGATTTGGACCACCAACCATATCAGGTTCTGTGAGGTTGAGGTCAGTGCCACCCTTGGCTCATCTGGGTGGTCCCTGGTTCCAAACTGATCATGTGACTCTGATCTAAGCTTTCGTTTTTTGTGGGGGTGACCTCATATAATGTAAGCTCCTAGAAGAAAAGGATCAGGCCTTTGGGCTTTTTTTTTTGTCTCCCCTTCCTTAATCTGCAGCAATGACTTAGCAAATGCCTACTACAGGCTGGACTGCAATTGCTGGGCAATGCACAAGCCAGACCTACTCCCTGCTCTCAGGAAGTTTCAGCTGGTGCTCAACCAATTCTCAGCCCACAGGTGATCCTGACATTGAGTACTGATTACTTAAGTGTGGCTTCATGACTCCTAAATAATTTTATCTCCATCTTGGGGTCATCTGTGCACCAAACTCACATATCCAGCTAGGAACTCTACTTGGGTGCATACTTTGCCATAAACCCATTATGTCCCAAAAGATTCTAGATTCTCATCAAAGCTACCACCCAACTTGGTGCTCCCCACAACTTGCCTATCTCCACAAAGGACATCTTCACCATCTAATTGCTCAGACTCCCAACCCAGGAAGAACTCCGGTTCCTTCCTTTTCTTTCCCCCCATACCCAGGGTATGGAAGGTTTTCTTTCCCCTAGGTATGGGGAAAGAAACACAAGGATGAGAGGGATGCCAGCTCCCAGCCCACCATCCCCACCACCATCATCTTTGATCTCCACTTCCACGTTGAGCATCTCCTAGCTTACCTGGACTCTAACCCTCTCTCTACACAGTGGCCATGATCTCCTCACAAAATGCAAAAAAGGCATAATCTCTTCTTCTTGTATTCTTTTAGTTACTATCCATAGCTCTCGGAGTAATTCTCCCTGCAATCCACATCCTCTTCTGACCTCCTGCCTGCCCCTCTCCTGTGAAGGTTACTGTCACTTTGTTCCAGCCATCCTCATCTCTTTTCTGCGTTCTGCTGAGTCCCCCTCCCATCCTTAGCACCTGCTGCTCTCTCTGTCTCAGAGGCCCCTCCCTTGTCCCAATCTTTGATCAGCTGGGAGCTGGGATCCCTCTGTCCTTTGTTTCATCTTGGATGTCACTTCCTCGGAGGAGCCTCCCAACATTTCTAACTCCACCCCACTGACTGTAGCACATTGTTCAAATGACTCGCTTTAGAGCATTGATCAAAACGTTAATTGTCTCACTGATGTAAGAGTACAGGATTCGCAAGGATAGGAACAGCATCTACCTTTCTGACATTGTAACTCAGTGTCTAACACAGAGGACAACACTCTAATACTCATTGGATAAAAACAAACAATAAAGAAAGCTTCCCAGAACTGTTCAGAAGGTGGGATGCATCAATGTGCTGGGTGCATTGCCGGTCCTCAGCACTCTCACAAAGCCCCAGCTTCAAGGACTAGAAATGCATTATCCTTTCCTCCGGGGAAGGAAACACAACCGATGAGAGGGCAACAAGCATAGAGTAGTGCTCCAACCATACTTGAAAGAATCTATACCCCTTTGTTTTTCTTCTTGCCCTTTTTTGCAGCGTCTATTTTTATAGAGCCAGAAGAGCGCCATACAAGATTGATAGCTTCCGACATCAGCCCTTCTTGGTCCCCTGAGCAGCCCTACCCTGCCTCCTTCCAGTTGCTCCTGAGCAGCCACCTGTTCCAAGCACAGCAACTGCTCCAGTTCTCCCTGTCAGTGAGCTGCACAGGGCCCCACCAGGCCAGGCTGTGTTTCTACCCCCAGGACAGCTTTGAAGCCCGGAGCTGTCACTGCTTGTTTGTTTGTATCAAGGTACTCTGTGTGGCCACAGATCATGAATAAGAATCAGGTTACTGATGGCAGAGCAGTTGTCTCCCGCCAGCACTGACCCCTGCCAGCCACCATCACCAAACCCCAGGCAGCCTTCCTCCAAGAGAGGGGGCAGGGTGCAGGCCATCGGGCACTAGAGCTGTTGATGGAAACTACTTCCCCTCAGCAAGCAACCATCAAGCCTCTAGGTGTGCCAGGAGCTATGCCTGAGTTTCAGCTGTACCTCTGCCACTAAGCCAGGAGACAGGTAAGTTTCCTTACTTTCCTGACCTTTGCTATCTTCACCTGTAAAGTGGGTATAAAATAATTCTAATGGGTACCTTTTATTTTTGGCGAAGTTCTTTTCCATCAATGGTTTCATTTCATTTTATATGTTCAGTTGTTCAACATATATCTGCTGAGTGCCTACCCTTGCCGGATACCAAACTGGGCAAGGCAGATTCAGCATTCAGTGAGGTAAGAAGTAAGGCATTCACCTCCATTGAGCTTGCATTGTGGCACGGGAAACATTAATCAAAGCAAAATGCCACATTGGAGTCATGATAAATGCTACAAAGTCTACGAAGGACAGGTACTGAGGGCATGAGGAACTGTAATGGGGGATTTGAACTTGAGACTCTCTGGGGAATTGATGTTTGAGCTGACTCTGAAGAAGTAGAGATGGTAATTTCAGAAATGAGGGAAGAATGTTCTGGAGACAGACAATAGCTTGGACAAAACCATGGCTCAGAAGAGAGACCACAAGGACCTGGGGGACCAGTGTTTCCAGAGAGTGCAGAGTGGACGGCTGGGCAAGGAAAGGGGACCGGAGAAGTCAGCAGAGACCAGACCATGGGTCCTTGCTGGCTGAGGTTAAGAGGAATTGTGTCCTTCCCTTGAGAGCAACAGGAAGCCATTGACAAGTGTCATCAGGTGTCATAAGATCAGATTTGATGCTTTTCAAGGTTCATGCTGGCTGCAGTGTGGAGAGCAGGTTGGGGGCGGAGGGCTGGGGGATGTGCACGATGACAGGCAGCTTTCCCAGAGAGAGACGAGGGCCTTGGTAAAGATGGTGGCAGGGGAGCTGGAGAGGCATGGAGACAGTGTGGAGAGGGCAATCACAGCCCTCCTCACTCTCCAGATAAAAGAACAGAGCCTCAGAAAGGGTCAGCAGCCCCCACAAAAGAGCCAGCGATGGAATGAAGACTCTCAGTCAGTCTCATGACTCACAGGTTCAGTCCCCAGGGGACCAGTGACAGATGTCACTATGTAGGTGAATACTGCATGACTCTGAGTAAAGGTGGGTGACGGGGCCATGGCTGGCTTCTCTCCCAAGGTTCTAACTGCCAAAGGTGACAACCAACCCATCAAGTCCCCAGCCTGACCAGTCCTCCCTTCAGCACTTGCCACGTCCTCTGCCGGTGCCCAGAGGTGCCACAGTGCACGGGAGGGGAGCAAGTCCGAGGCCCACTTTGAAGCAAGACAGGTACAGGTGAAGTGTGTGAGCTTCAGCAGTACACAGATGGGTCCAAAGCTTATGTTTATGGCCTTCTATCTATGTGCCCCACGCTCCTGCCTACAGCTTTCTGGCATCTGACTTTAACTGGGTAGCAGCACCTAGGGTGCAAGCCTCCATGACCCAGGCTGGGAGCACGGAGGCTTGCACCCTGTTGGCCTGTCTCCCCACGCCTGTCCTCTAGCTGGTCAGGCTCCCAGAGTAGGCATCAAGACAAAGGTGGTAAGTGTGATTATTTTCTCGATGACATTGTTTCAACTTAACACTACGTGGTGATCATAAAACACACACTAGCTTGGTTTCATTTTTTCTACATTCTCTGCAGACAATTGCAGTTCTTACTGCCTGGACCCAGAGCCAGGGACACCTGCCACCCTAGCCCTTTGTATACCACAATCTCTCTCTTATCTTGCCCCAGGTAGGTCAGGTGCCAAGGTCCCCTCTTCCACTGCCACCTTCTCTCAGCAGGAGAGGAATAGTTTACCATGACTCTTTGAGGACACTGAAGCAATAGGATAATATGTTCAGTGAACATGTTATTCGGCTATTCAACCAATATTTATGAAGCCCACTAAGTGTCTGAATCAGCATGCTTGTCAATACAGATGTGTGTTAGATGTAATGCTGCCCTTAAGAAGGCCTTAGTAATTCATTCTCTCATTCACTTATTCATCTGAAATTCTATTACTTGAGCAACTATTATGTGTACTGGAATACTGTGGTCCTTGTGGAGTGGTCTAATTGGGGGAGGAAGGTGCCAGAGTTCTTCAAGGACATAGACTTCTGTGGCTCTTCATACCAAGTGGACAATAACTAGATAGAGGAGGGGAAGGGTGTCTTCAAGACAGGGATAAACACATGCAAAATCCCAGAAATAGGAGACAACTTGAAGTCCAGGGAGTCCCAAGTAGTTCTATGTGTCTGGAGTGGAGGGTCCCTGTAGGGGAACTGGGTGGGAAAAGGGCCAGAGAAAAGACAGGATAGATCATAAAGGGCCTTGAGCACTATTCTATGAAGTAGAACTATGCAGCAGGGTGCAGTGGTGCACATCTGTAGTCCCAGCTACTTGGGAAGCTAAGGCAAGAAGATTGCAAATTTGAGGCTGGTCTGAACAATTTATCAAGACCTTGTCTCAAAATTAAAAAAAAAAAATAGGGCTGAGGATGTAGCTCTGTGCTCCCTAATTTCAATCCCTAGTACCATAAAAAGAAAGAAAGAAAGAAAGAAAAAAAAAAGAAAGAAAGAAAGAAAGAAAACGAAAGGGAATTTTGCACAGAAAGCCATGGGGAAGTTGTTGAAGGATTTTGGGCTGGGTTGAAAGGGGGTGACAAACGGAGACAGTCATCCTCAGATGTGACAAAAATAAGGGCTGTAGCTCGGGAAATGGAGACTAGATAGGGAGATCAGATAGACAGCTATAAGAAGGCTAGGACTAAGGCCTGGGCGTGGAGAGGAAGATGAACCTGAAGGGCATTAGGAAAGAAGTCTGGAAGAGGCAGTGCATCCCTTAGCTATTGCTAGAAAATGCAGCACACCAAACCTCTCCAAACTCAGTGACTTCAAACCGAAATTGTTCCTTCTTACAGAACTCTGATCGGCTTTGCACTGGTCTGTCTTGCCTGGGCCCTGCTGAGTTGCTGGGCTGGGTTGGGCTGGACTTGCTCTGGCATCTAAAGTTGACAGCTTGACCACAGGAGGGGTTGATTGGGGCAGTTTGGTCCCACCCTGAATTTCTCTTATCCTTCTTCTGGGATTAGGGGGCCAATCGAGACATAGTCTCATAACAACAGGGCTAGAGACTCAGAGAACAAGCCCAGTCAAGCAAGCACTTTGTAAATCTTTAGACCCATCACACTTGCATTGGTGAAGTCATGTAGCTGAACCCAAGGTGAAGGAACAGCAGCTATTTTTCAGCTTTCTAGAGAAAAATTGCTAAGTCACATGACAAAGGGCACAGATAGAGACAAGGATGAAGAACTGAGGCTTTTGATGCAATCTCCTGCTCCACATGAGGAGCAGAGAAAAGCAGTGCAGGAGAAGAAAAGGTTTTTGTTTTTGTTTTTGTGCCAGGAATGTGATATTTTTCAGCCCAACTCCCTCCAAACCTTGCACCTGTGCCCCTCCATGCCCCACAGCCTGTTCAACTGGCTCCATCCCCTGCTGGAACCAAGCCTGAGACAGGAGTCCTCTTGGGTGCAAGGTCTGTTCCAAGATGGAACCTGTCCCAGGTCCCCGAACTCCATCAAGACCCCAGGTTGCATCTCTGGAACCAGCCCTAGATCCTCACTCAGCCTGCGTCGACCGCACAGCACAGAGACTTGTTTTCCTCTGCGTGGGCAGACAGTCGCACAACTGCTTCCAATCCTGCAAACAGAAGCGTGGGTGGGGAAAGAGGTATGTGTTTGGAGGTGGAAGGAACCTACTACTTCTGTCTTCCAGGTTCCCCATTTCCCCTCTGCACCCACCTCCTCCTCTCTTGCTGCCCCTCCACACAATCTACCTTGATTTCTCCAGCTACAGAATAAACAGGAAGGAGACTTAATCTCTCCAAAGGGCACCCCGGAGAGGAAGGATGCAGAAACAGCTTAGGTGATGGGAGGGAACTCACCTCCCCTTTCTGGATCTCAGTTTTCACATCTATGAAACAGTAGCTTTAGTTTAGGGAATATTTAAGTGTATTTTAACAAACACTCATATGGTGCTTACTAAGTGTCCTGATTTCTTAAGTGCTGTGCAAATATTAACTCATTTCATGATTATGACAATGTTTTGAGGGATTACTACCTTTCAGAAGCCCTGAGAGTTTTAAGTTGTTTTTCCCGAGGAACCCAGCTAGGGAATGAGAGTCAGGATCTGAACCCGACCATTCCAACACCAGAGTTCACTTTTAACACCATAATATGCTGCCTCTTCCTTTCTTGTTCTCTCTGAATTCCTGGAAGTTCAGCAATCTGGTGTCTTGGTGTCAGACCTATCCCATGCCCTTATTTCCTCTGAACAGGTGTCATGGGCTGAATTTTGTCCCCCCGAGAAGGATTGTTCACATCAGTAGGGCCTTTGAAGATATCATGCAGTTAAAGTGAAGTCATATTGCTAGGATGGGTCCTGACCAGCACCTTTATAAAAGAAAGGAAAAGGAGATTTGGAGACAGACACGCAGAGACACACATGGGAAGACAATCTTGTGGAAACGGAGGCAGAATTGGAGTGATGCGGCTCCAAGTCAAGCAATGGCGGGGATTGGACGGCCTGAAAATGGGGAAGCAAGGACGGATTCTGCTGTAGAGGCTTCAAAGGGGAGCAGAGCCCTGCTGACACCTCGATTGCAGACTTATCTCCATAATTGCAAGAGAATAAATGTCTGTTGCTCTAACCCACTCAGTCTGCAGTGTTTGGTTTGGGTAGCCCCAGGAAGTTAATTCAACAGGATATGGAAATCCTGAAGCCCTCAAGAGGAGACAGTTCTGAAAAATAAGCCCAGCTCACATCTGCTGTCTCCTCTCATGGCCTCATCATGGCTGTGTAGCCACTCAGCCAGGTGACTTAGTTTGCCCAGATGGTTTTGGTCCTAAAATGCAAATTCCAGGCTTGGGATAACTGAGTAGAAAGGATGATCAGTGGAGCTTGAATGAAGGGCTTATTAGCAGAGATCTTGACCTTGACAGGGGCTGAGAAATAGGTTTGGAGAGTTTTGGGGGACAAGAGGTGCCTAGAATTCTAAGTAGCAGTGTCCCTAAGCCCTGACCCATACCTGCAGGGAAGCATGATCCTCCTATGCTGAACAACGGGTCGTGACCACACTCTAGGACACATGAGGCATATTGGGCTTATTGCATGGGCACTGGACCTGGGAGTCAGAGGGGACTGGGTTTGTATCCCAGCACAGCCACTCCTTGGCTGTGACCTTAGGTGAGTCCCACCTTTCAGACTCCATCCCCACCTCCTGCTTATATATATTATCTGCCCTGGGAGGTGAGGAGGGTTGAATACAGTAATGTGTGTGAAAGGCACCAGGGAACTCAAGTGAAGCAGAAGCTGGTTGGGAACCTCCTAGCCTCTTTGTCCACTCCCTTCTTTGCCAAGTTCCTGGAAGTCCGTGTCCTCCTGCTCCTCGTCACTTCCTTCAAGCATTGGCCCAAGCTTAGCTCATGGCAGGCAGGTGAACAGAAGTGAACTTCTCCTTGTACCTTTGTCAGTCCTCGGAGGACAAGCACAGCTTTCCGTTCTGTCTCTGACAGTTTATCTCACACCCCAGCAGGCACTCAGAAATAATCCAGGCCAAACAGCCAAGTCTGAGAAGTTCTTGCACCACACCCAGCTCCTTCTGCTCCACCTGCTGCATTCCCTCTGCCCAGAAGCTTCCTAAATCCCTCCCAACTCTTCTCCAAAGTTCCTTGGCTGGGATGCCCCTCTCAGCTGCCTGATTCAGGTTGCATGGTTAATGAAAGATTGGGGAGGGGAGGCTTAAAGTCTTTGGAAATCCAAAGGTGCACCTCCCTAATTGTGGAACCACTGGTCTATAGCCTTCTGGTTAAGATCATGTGTCATCTGTTAACCCAGGAAAGAGTTCCTGAATCCCATGTGACATCTCTGCTTCCTTACTCCATAGCAGCCACCATCCCTAGTGTACCTTCAGACTACACCCTCTTTGGGCAGAGAATCTAAAAACAGAGCAAGTCATCTGTCCTGGATGCAGCCTGGCGTATGGTGAGGTAGAAGTAGAGTCACACAGACCTGGGTTTAAATTGTGTCTCTTCCACTTGAATGATGTCTTTGGGAATGTCATGTCGTCTCTCAGCGCTCATTTGGTGATTAAGTCCAACACCCAACTCCCAGTGTTCAGCATAGAACAAGTGAGAATGTACTTCCTTGAGGTCTTCTAGGCAGTCAATGGCAGATACTGACCCCTATAAAAGGCCGGTGGGATGGAACGGAAGGTTTCCAATGCTGGAATCCGACAGGTGTGAGTTTGAATCCTGGCTCTGTCTTTTTTTGGCTATGTATCTCAGGCAAGTCACTCAACCCCTCTAAACTATGGTTTCTCTATAAAATCAGGGTAAAGTCCTCTTCTTGGGGTTTTTAGAAGGATTAAGTGAGATGTGTTGACATGAGGTCCTTAGCTCCATCCTATATCTCTGAGGTATCTTTTCAACTTTGGACCCTTTAACTCTAGTCTTCAAATTTAGGTTTTATAGTACCACCTGGCCAGCCCCTTGGCGTTCAGAACTATTTATCCTTGATCATGTCAAATCCCTGGCCCTCTGGGTTGCCCAACTCTACCCCAGAGGCTAGACTTCCAAGAATTGCACCAAAAAGTACAGAGATTTCCTTTGTGGTTTTGGCATGACCAGGGGCAACCAGTGATGGGTTGGGGCTCTAATGCTGGACAAGCATGACCAAAGGCCTTGGCAGGTAAGCGTCACAGGACCACAGAAATCAAAGCCATCTGCTTGGCTACATCATGGTCTTTGGGGAGAAAATAGATTGACAGCTTGTATAACTTGGCTCCAAAGTGGACCTGATGGGGAACCAGGGAATCTGGAAAGGGACAGCTCCCAGGAACAGGATCCCAGGGACCTTTGCACAGGGCTGTTTCTACTGGAAGTTGACTTATTCTCCAGGGAGGGGCTGCCAAAGGCCTGATGTCACAGTCTGGCCCCTTCTATCAGCCCTTTCTATCAGCCTCTGCAGGAGTTAGGAGTTAGCTAAGGCTGCTAAGTGGCCTCCTGCCTCCTCCTGGGCTCAGGAGAAGAGAGAGGAAAGGGCGAGGGGTGGGGGGAGGAAGCACCAGCGGTGTGCGCATGGGGTGATTGTCATGGTTACGCTCTGACAAAACAAATGGCTCTGCTTCCTGCAGGCCACCTAAACAGCCATCGCAATGTGGGCATTGATCAAGCTGAGCACCAGGGCAGTGAGCGCTGGGCTTGGGCATGGGAGCCTGGTCCTGGGCGCCCTCTCCAGCAGCTCCAGGCACAGACAGGCGGGCAGCCGCTGCGGCAGATAGAGGGAGTGTTTGCCAGACACATGTTGCTTCTGGGGCAAGGTAAGGGCCAGCACTGGGCTCTCCTGAGTACAGGGACTGTGCATGTGTGTGTGTGATGACTTGTGTGCTGTTGTGTGGAAGTGTGTGTCTGAGTAGCAGTATGTGTGCTCGCACTGTGGGGAGGGGCTGAGGATGCTTCAGCATTAGAAGTGAGAGAAGACGACCACATGTTGCTGCTCCCGTCCTATGTTCTGCTTGCTCTCTCTCTTCCCCTCTCCCTCTCTCTGTCTTTCCTCTCACTACCCATTCTCTCTCTCTGGGTGTCTATTTCTCTGTTCTCTCTGTGTGATTCTCTCTCTCTCTCCCCCTCCCTGCCTGCCTCCCTCCCTCTCTCTCCCTCTTTCTCTCTCTTCCTCCCTCTCTCTCCCCCTCTCTCTCCCTCCTTCCCTCTCTCTCCCTCTTTCTCTCTCTTCCTCCCTCTCTCCCTCCCTCTCTCTCTCCCTCTTTCTCTTCCACTCTCTCCCTCCCTCTCTCTTCCTCTTTTTTCTTTCTCCCTCCCACTTTATCTCTCCCTCCCTCCCTCTCCCTCTCCCTTCCTCTGTCTCTCTTCCTCTCTCTCTCCCTCCCCGTCTCTCTCTCAGCTTCCTATCCCTGCCACCTGTTTCCACCGTGCCCGCCCATCATCACCTCCAGCCTGTCTCAGGGCAATCAGAAGCACTGCAGGCTGCCCACCCCCGCTGCCTGGCTCCCGCCCGCTGCCCTCTGAGTGCCCAGCGTGACTGTCTCAAAGCTGCTGGGCGAGCGCACACTCTTCTCTGAGCCCCACATCTCTGCGCTCCTGCCAGGTAAGGGGGCTCTGGACAGAGGGGTCCGTGTAGTGGGAGGTGGCAGGGGGAGGGGACCAGGCATGGGATGCAGCCGGCGTCTGCTGACACATCAAGCCCCCGCTGGAAGTCCCGTCATAACATCTCCTGCAGCAGCCTCAATAGTTCCAGCCCAGTGCTTGGCCCCCGCAGCAGACAGGCTTGGGCGGGGGTGGGGGGGTTGGGGGGGTAGCTGGGGGAGGCGGAAGCCAGAATCTTCCTTCCTCCTCTGCCTGCTAGGAAGAGCAACAGGCACCTGCCTGCCTGTTCTGTCATCCCTACTCCTTTATCTCTCTCTCTGCTTCTCTCTGTCTCTCTTTCTCTCTCTCTGTCTCTCTCTCTCTTGTCTCTGTCTGTCTGTCTCTCTCTTTCTGTCTGTCTCTGTCTGTCTCTCTCTCTCTCTATCTCTCTTTTTCAACAGGCAGGGCTCTTCCTCACTTTTTCCTTTGAGACATAAGCTCATTCCTTGACTTTCCCTGTGTGAACCCAGCCAGATCATGGGACCTGGGCAGAGGCCAAAGGGCACTGGGGAAATGCAGTCCTCCCAGGGGGAGGGTTCAAGGGCACCGGGCCCTGGAGTTGGCTGGGTTGGGAGTGAGGGGCTGAGCATAGGTGAATATGTGCATATGATATATGTGGGAATATGGGGTGCGCGGGGCACAGGTGTATAGAGCGGTGTCCCTCAAGGGTAGTGACATGTACAAGAAAGCCATGGGAGTTGGTAAGAGGGGCTATGGTGTGAATATACATGCATGTATATGTGTTTAGAGGTGCATATGCCCTGTATCCCTGGGCCACAGGCATTTAAGAGTATAGGTGTGTTCATGGGCATGCGTGTGCATATCGTGCACATGCTTGTGCATATGCAGAGGATTGTGGGTTGAACCTGACCCAGAGGTTTCTGGGTATGATCCCCAATGCCTGTCCTGTGACAGCAGTGCACTCCTTACTGGTCTCGGCTAGCATCCATCTCCAGGGGTTGGGCCATTTCTCAGCCCGGGTGATGGTCCAGGGCTCAAGGAATGCTGGGCACCATGCCCTCGTGGGTGACTTGCAGACCCCACTGCTTTTCTGGCATGAGAGAGGCCAAGGCTTCTAGCCTGCAGATGATTCAGGTTCTGAGCACCCTCCCCAGACTTAGCTTCAGGAGTTGGAGAAATCAAGGCCCCGTGGTCTCACAGGTAGAATGACAACCAGCCCCAGATCTGGGCTGCACCATTCAGGAAGTTGGGCTGTTGGGAAAGGTGTTGGGTTGGGGAGAGGGTCCAAGAGAATTTCAACACAGGTGCCCTGTTCAGAGGGGCTGAGATGCACTCATGGACCTTCAAGTAACCTGGCCACCCCCTGGCCCAGAGGAAAGAGCTCTGTCCTTTCCTGTATACCCCTCCCCCAGCGGCTCTGTTTCCAGTACACCCCTCCCCCAGCTGGCTGACCTCTCAGCACCAGACAAATGATGTTGACTGTGGGCCTGTGGCAGGCCAGCTCCACGGTGAAAAGGGACTCACTGGGGAGCAGGGTCGGTGAAAGAGGTGCCCAGGAGCTCTGGATCAGGACATAGCTGTGGGCTCCCACTCAGATTTAACTTGTCCTCTCTGCTGGGTGCTTGGTTTTCTCTCTGCGCCTCCTTGCTCATTTCCTCTAACTGCATAGCCCCGCGTGACCACTGGCCAAGCTGCACAGACCTCCCTTTCTCCTGCTGTTATATGCATCGCCACTCCAGCCAGAGTAGTAAGGAGGCTTGGCCATGCCAAGCAGGGGTCAACAGACATTCCTGAGGACACTGGGAACAGTCCTATGGGTCAGTGGGCTAAGCCCGGCTCCAGGACACCAGGGTTGCACAAAGCTTTTCATCCTATTTAATCCCTTTAAGGGAATGTGGAAAGTCAACAGGGAATCTTTCCCTAACAGCACTCCTGGGGCATTCACGCAGTGGAGTGGTTGACACAGGAAACACTCCAGGCTCCTGAATTCCTTCGAGACAGGAAACTGAGACCAAGGATGCTCAGTGTGGAGCTAAGAAGGCTTCCAGAAGGAGGTGGTGTTAGTGTGGGGGCTTGGAAGGAGGGACAGATCGATGTCTCTCATGCGGACAAACAAGAAGGAGCAGAGAAGGGCTTTGTATGTAGTGGGAGATGAGCACAGGTAGGGCCGGGAGGTCTTGCTGACAGCACCAAGTTCCTCTGTTTGAATGAACAGAAAGCATAGGGTGCGAAGGAAAAGGAATGAAACCATTCAGTTCCTGTGTGCCACTTGATGCCAGGCAGATGGGTACTGGATCTCTGTTCCCAAAGAGCTTGTGATATTAGGTAGAGAGGGACTAGTAATCAATTTTCCGAGTTTATCTCAACCAGCACCCATGAAAAGTGTTCTTAGATTTGAGATCTTTGAGCCACCTATGAGGCAAGTGGCAAGGGACTGAGAAGGTCTGAGCCACAGAGGGAAGGACCATGCCACAGGGACACACTCATGACTGGAGCAGGCTGGGCATAAACCCCTTGGGCAGAGTGTAGAGAGCTGGCCAAGGAGGAAGACCTAAGATGCAGCCTTGGGAAGTTTTGCTCCTCGGGTCCATGTGTCGCTGTGGTCCTGTCCCTGAGGATGAGCCTGCCAAAGTGACAGGGAATGAGCAGCTCGATGGGAGACCAGTGCCAAGTTTACTCCCAGCCTTGTGTGCTCCCTCACTAATGACCATCCCCATGGGGTTTAGCTGGAACCCCCCACTTTACAAATGATGAAAGAGAGTCTTGGATGTCCCACATCTTGAAGATTTGTCCCCAGGACCATCAGTTTAGCTCAGGAACATTCATGGATCCACTAGCCAAGTTTGATTATGCTGCTGTAACAAGCCATAATTTATTAATCCTTGCTCATGTTACATATCCAAAACAGGTCACACATGTCATCATCTAAAACTAGATCCAGATTAAGAGACACTCCTTGTGGACATGTGCTTTCATGCTTGCTGTAGCAGGAAATAGGACAAGGCAAGTACACACTGACTTTTGAAGCTTCCACCAGAAGTGATTTACTTCACTGCTGCACATTGTATTGGCTGAAGCTAGGTACCCAGCAGGCCTTCACAGAGACAAGGATGTGCAGCCAGCCATGCGCCCAGAAGAGAACCCAGGAGACCTGTCCAAAAGCATAGGGAATATATGCCAGCTAATCAAGAGAGGTGCATTAATGTCTTTATCTGAATACTAACCAGAAATAGGGGAGAGAGGAAAGATTGTCTTGGGTTAAGTCCATTCAAGAATCTTAGCTTCCAAATCTGGTCACTATCACTCAGCTTTGACCTGCAGATCGCAATACCTTGTGGCCAACAGAATTGGTATTTGCATCTCTCAAGCCCCATCATGGCAAAACAGCAGATTAGTTTTAATAGAGAAATCTCTGCCTGAGGAACTCCGATCCCCTCATGTTGCTTCCCCATGACGTCAGTCGCTGGATCCCTTTTTTTTTTTTTTTTTTTTTTTCTTTTTTTGACAGGGTGTCATTGTGCAGTTTAGGCTAGCCTTGAATTTGCAGTGTTCCTCCTGCCTCAGCTTCCTGAATGCTGGAATTATAGGCATGGGCCATCACACCTGGCTTCCTGATCCTTAAAATGGGGATAATAGTCTTCATTTTGCCCCACTCTTAGAATGCTAGCTCATTCACTGATATGAAAGTATTTTGGTTATAAGTGGCTTTGTATGAAGTATGAATGATCACTATTATTACCTTCATGACTCAGCAGTGGATTTGAAACCATTTATTTGTTGGGGATGAGCACCCTCCCATGATTCTTAATCCTATCATTTTCAGTTCTCTAAATTATTGAAGACTTTTCTAAGATCTCCCATTTCCAAGCCTTGTAGGAGGTCTGGGCTTGGCCAGCTCTGTTTCCATTTCCCACTTTCCCTACACAGGACAAGGCCACCTCGTCCCCTTTATCAGCCATCCAGGCACAGTTGAAAATGCTTCCTGCACTTTCTTTCTTTCTCCTCGTGGTGCTATGTGACAGGCTGTACAGATCAGGAAACTGAGGCTCAGCAAGGTGAAGCCACTTGCCCACTTGGTCCAAGTTAGAACCTGGGTTCAAGCCTAATTCTGCTGGGATTCCAGAGTCAGCTCTTGCTACTCAGGCTGGGTGAGGAGGGGGCCTCCGCTATTGCTCCTCTAGTTCCTGCCTAGTTTAGTCTTTGTTGCTGGCAACCTCAATTTGTAATTGGAACTCTCTAAGAGAAGGCTATTCTCTTGCATGTGTGGATAAGGGATACTGTTGCTATGGATTTTACATGGGATAGTGGTAAACTCAGAGGCACCAGAATGACACTGTTGAGATTCAAATCCAGAGCATGACTTATGAGTTTTCTGATCTTGGGTAGTTTTCTTAACATTGTTTGTTTGTTTGTTTGTTTGTTTTTTGAGACAGGGTCTCACTACGCAGTTCAGTCTGGTCTTGAGCTCATTTTATAGCTCAGTCTGGTCTCGAACTTGCAAGGATGCTCCTGCCTCAGCCTTCCGAGTGCTGGGGTTACAGTTATGCACCACCATTCTTAATATCTCTTGTGTTCACTTGAATCATCCGTTTTTTAAAAATGCATGTCTAGGGTTCAGAGAAATCAATGTGATAATCCATATAATTGCTTAGCACTGTGCCTGACTCAACAACCAAGCCCGTTCAAAGTTAACAGGAGACTCTAAATCCTAAAATGCTGTCTCCTTAAGCCGGCTTGGCAGTGGCGAATTCAGCATCCTAAAGGCAGCTTCTCTGATGGCTTCCTGTTCCTTATGAGCCTTCAGCTGGCTCTGTACCATCCAGGGGCACTGTAGATCTCATCTGAGGCTCTCCTGCAAGACAGGGTCACATGAGATCTTTTTTAAGGCCTCTCAATGTGTCCACTGTGTTCCTTTCACCCCTTTGTTCTGAGTGTCTCCCAGCAGACATTGCCACGAACATGCTGGCTCTGCAGGATGCAGAGCAGTGGTGCTGATCACCGCTGCTGCAGAAACTCCCTCAGCCACCTCGGCAAGGCCAAGAGCCAGAGGGTGCGGAAGCCTGGGGATCACTGCAGCCAGACTCAACGAGAGCAGCCTCTGGGTAAAACTGAGCTGTCTGCAGGTGCACTGAGGGGCCTTGGTTGGATGGGGGAGCAGGGACCAGAGGAACATGGTCCACAACCAGGTTCTGAGGCTACATTCCCTACCACCACTTAGCTGTGTGACCTTGAAATTTCCTTAACCTCAGTGGATCTTGGTTTCTTCCCCTGTTAAAGTGGGGTGACCTGCCTTGTGGAGTCTTTTTGGGAACTAAATAAATTAATGCCCTGCAAAAACAGCATCCCCTCTGGGGGGAGACTAAACAGTCAACACTAGGTCCCCTTAAATGGGTGGGAGTTGGAGACAGAAGTTCAGGGCTGCAATTCATACCCATTCTCCCTCCAACACTTTCTTGGGTCCTAGAATGTCAATTTGGGAGCGAGGTGTGGAATTTACTTCCCAGGCATGCCACTTCTGATTGATAAAGATGCTCGGTCTCAGGTACAGTTGGGGGTCACCCCCTCCAGATCACTCATTCACTCATTCTGAAAATAGGAGTCAAGGGGATTTTTGAGGCTCGTGGTTAAGAGCTCTGTCTCTGAAGCCAGAGTCGGCCACTCGAAAGCATATCACCTTGGGCAAGGGAGTAAGTGTGTGATCTCATTTCTTCTCTGCTCGGGGGTCATAGTCATGTCAGAGTGTTGTCCTGAGATCACCTGAACGAATTCATGAAAAGCATTTAGGACAATGCCTGGCATACAGTAATTATTCAGTATGTGTTTGCTGTTTTGTTTTTCATTTTGTTTTTGTTTTAAATGTCCCAGAAACTGTTCCATATGCCAGGGAATGGAACAAGAGACTAAAAGAGCTTTGGTCCCTACCCCTGAGGCTACACTTTCTAGGATGGTGGGCACATAAGAGACACCAATCAGGGAACCACCAATCTCTATGCTCCAGCTGCCCTGCTGCGTGCCAAGCTCAAGAGGCATAGTCATGGCAGGACATGTGACAACAGGGCTCCAAAGTAGGGTCTACAGGGTGTGAAAGGCAGAATTGAAACTCAACCCTATAGATCTTAACTCCTTGTCCAGTTGCTGACTATAACTCTGCCACCCCATGACTTCTCTGTGCCGTATGAGGGGACGGAATGTGTAGGGGGGGCAGGCTCACATCTAGACACAATCCGTGACCTCAGAGGGGAGCTAGAGCAATGAATATATTCTTCCTGCCTGCGAGCAGATCTGAGGCTTGTGGATGGCAATGGCTATCCGCCCAAAATTCATCTGCCCGGGTAGAGGCTAAGTAGGTGGAATAGTAAGACTGGGAAGACATCCCAAAGAGAAAAGGCAGGCAAAGCAATCACCAACCATTCCTGAGGATCAGAAACTGGGGTGGGCATGCTCTATTCAGCATTTCCCCTGGAATCCTCACAATAACTCAGGCCAAGAACCACCTTTCATCGGCCCATTACACAGAGGGTGAAACCAAGTTTCAAAGGCAGTCCCAGTGAGAAAGCATTGAACAGGAGAGAAAAAGGCAGGTCCCAGGAGCAGAAACCAGCTCCCTCATCTGTCATGTCTCTGCAAAGAGGTGTTTGGGGAGATCACAGATCAAGGGCCTCTCTTTCCTTCCCTGAGTGCTTCAGTGGAGAGCTGTTCCAAAATATCCCTGCCTCTGCTCCATCGCCCTGCAAGCACCTCCGCCAATGGCAGGGGTGGGCTGAGATGCTGATGGGGCTGGATGTCAGAGAGGGAATCCATTTAGAGCCTTTCCATGAGGCCACAGGGATGCTGAGAGCTCAGCAGGGTGTGATCACCTTCAAATGCGCCCCTGGGAAGGTGGTGTAAACTGAATTTGTGTAAATGGAATCCAAACTCAAAGTGACAGGTGGGCTCATTTCAGTGGCCAGAGGCTCTGGCATTGGAAACTGACTGGACCCCCAGGTGTCAGCCCACCTGCCAGTCAGCACCACTTACATGTAGTTAAACCACCCCTCCCCGACTTTTAAGAATCTTTGCGAAGACCCCACTGACAGCCCTCCCGTATCTGCAGCTTCCCAATTTGAACGTGTGCATTTCTCCCTCCCTTGGCAAGACCAGGCCCAGCCTCTGAGCTGGAAACCTCAGAAACCATGGGCAGCTGGACCTCAGGCTCCTTGGTGCCCTCTGTCCTGGACATTGCACTGCCCAGATTCCAGGCACTCAGGCAGCATAAGGTCACCAAGCCCTGTGAAGCCTGGCACTTTATGCCCTGATGGTTCTTCCACCCCTCAAAAGAGCCGACGGCTACCTCTGGGATGGAATCCTACAGGCTTTGGGTCGGAATAGAGGGATTTTGCCACTATTTGGAATGGACCCATAGCCAAGGCCTCTTCCCATTCCCTGACACATTTCATTTGATAAATTTTCTCACTCATTCATTCAACAAACAGAGCACATGCTAGCCATTCACTGCTGAGCATCAAGTATAGGCCTGATGCTAGGGAGGGAAGCAGAGTTCTAGCCTCAACTTCTAGGGAGAGGAGGCTTCTCTGGACTAGGAGGAGAATATAAGGCAGTTATGAGGACATCTTGTTCCCCACTGTGGACCAGAGTTAGCACAGCATATGGAACACAGTATGTACTCCATTCATATCTGTTGACTGGACACACAACACATGGATGATGAGATGGATGACTTGAGAAGGGCTGATTCTGTTAGTCGGGGGACAGTGTTAAGCAGCACAGAACCCTAAGGAGACTTCATGGAGGTGGCTTTTGAGCTGGGCCTTGAAGCATGGTATGATTTCTTCCAGGGAAGGTGGCACCTTGCAAAGCCACCAGAATCTACAGAGGTAGTGTGGAGGAATAATAGCAAGAAGTCTTGCCTGGGATCAGTAGGATGGGGTGGGGAACAGAAGTATGGATTTATCACCCACACTGGCTGGACATGAGACTGAGGTGGGTACGTTTAGAGGAAGGAGGCAATAATCTGAGATCCCAAAGTTCTAGAAGCTTAAAATAATCAAGTCAGATCCAGGAGACCCAGCAATTGTCCCTCGTGGAAGGGAACGTGGTGCTGGTCTGTTGGTGGCACTTGGGTTCCCATGGGGCTGTGAGAGGGTGGGCTTCATAGAGGGACAGGAGATGGGGAGGACAGGGACACCCCACAGACAGAGGTAAGTGGGGAGGGGGCAAACCCAGACTTGCTTGGTGGCTCAGTCAGAGTCTAGTCCAGGTCCAGCTGTGCCCACTCAGCCAAGACACCCCAAACTTTCAGGGCACGACCTGCGGATCTGGCCAGGGTGAGGGTAAGGGGCTTCCAGAATGACTTTCCAGTTAGAAGAAGCAGAGGCTGTGTCTGGGACAGCAGTGTACTGGGGACGCAAAGGCATTCAGTTCAGGGGAATGTGTATGTATTTGTGCATGCCCACAGGAGTGTGTCGATGCATGTGGGTGGTGACAGAGAGGACCAGAAGGAAAACAACCTGGAGGCTGAAGGACCAGTAAGGAGAGGGTAGAGATGGTCCAGGCAAGAGCAATAATGCAATGAGAAGGGAAGGGAGAATTTATAGAGAACCCCTGGGCAGAACATGGAGGCCTGGGAAATCTCAATGCAGTACGAGGTAACACAGCCTTGTGAGTAAGCGGGTGGGCTCTATGGTCCTTCTGCTTGTGTTCGATTCCCAGCGCCATCATTGACTGGCCCGAGCCTGGATGTGTTCATCCATAAAAGAAGGATAGTTGTGATCCCAGCATTTGGCGAGGATGGGGTTAAGGCAAGAGGAGCATAGCTTTGAGGCCCGCCTGAGCTACATGGTAAGTTTGAGGTCAGCCTGGGCAAGACCTTGTCTACAAGTAAATAAACAATCAGAAGTACTTACCTCTGAGAGATGTTGCAAAATTGGGTGTGTGAAGCACTTGAAGTGGGATTTCATTCCTCCAGCAAATACTTACTGA
Organism: Dasyprocta punctata; assembly: GCA_004363535.1. NCBI lineage: Eukaryota > Metazoa > Chordata > Mammalia > Rodentia > Dasyproctidae > Dasyprocta > Dasyprocta punctata. The sequence goes on from RJWM01003996.1 coordinate 23,269, forward strand.
GCTCTACAGGGTGCCTTGGGTGATTGTATAGGTAGCACATCCGGTAGTAGACAAATGGAAAAAAAATCCCTGCCTTCAAGGAATTGTGCTCTAGAAGGTGGGGGTACACAATAAACAAGGTAAATAAACACAATAGACATTACTCAAGGTAGAGTGATAGGGGCTAAGGAAAAAAGTGAAATGATGGGAGGTCATGATTTTAGAGCAGTGAGTAGTTTGAGAGGTAGAGCTGTTGCCAGAGGGGTCTGAAGTCCAAGGCATGAGAGTGGAAGAGAAGGCTGAGCTAGAAAGAAGCAAAGGGACTGAGGGCAAAAGAAGCAGAGAGTCAGGGGATGAATGTCCAGGGAGCTGTTGCTCTGTTCCTGTTCCTGTTCCCATGATGATGGCAGGGCTTGGGAACAGAGGGAGCCATGGGCCAGGTGCCAAGTGTGTGCTGAAAGGAAGGTGTGATGGGGACCTTGGAGATGGCCAGCAATAAGAGAGAGGGTATCTAAAGCCAGCAGGGCCCCAAGGAAGAGGATGCTTTCAAAAGACATCAGAGCAATGACCTTGGAGCAGCCACTGGGACCAAGGTAGGGACCCACAGCCTCCTGCCTTGGAGGAGTGACAAGGAAGCAGCCCTCTGGAGACAATGCAGGTGAAGCAGGTACTCAGGTAAGGACAGAGAACCTCAGGAGTGACACAATACAGGGAGCTCACAGGCTGCAGACAGAGTGCTGGGGACAGAGGCCACACTGGGAGAATTGCCATTGGCTAGGAGTCGGCATGGGTGCAAAATGATCAAGTGTCCCCTATGGTCTGTTACAGATGGGTGAGGTCTCTGCAAAGGTGGGGCAGGGAGGTGTGGAGCCCTGGCTGACAAACACTGGGATGAGGAGTCCCTCACAGGTCATGGCCAGAGGACTTCTGTCCCTCAGCTGGACCAGTGGGGAACTCCAAAGCAGCCAGCTTCGCACTGTGATTATAAATGGACTCATTCTTTCAGCAAATACTTATTCTCCACTACCAGTGCAGGAACAGTTCAAGGCCCTTGGAAACAATGGAAACAGAGCAGGTTAAGGAATTGGAGGGAAAGGTGGAGAAGAGGCTGCAAGATTAAATAAGGTACTATAGGCGGTCTCTATGAACAAGTGCCATTTGGACAAAAATCTGAAGGGCTGAGGGACCAGGCCACTTGGATATCTAGGGGAAGAGTGTCCTCAGGACTGGGAAGAGCCAATGTAAAACACCCAAGGCAAAGCTCTAAAGCAAAGACATCAAGGAGAGGTCAGAAAGAAACCAGGTACTCCATGAGCCCCTCCCTCCTTCTGGAGCTCAAGGGACATGGGAGATTCAGGGGACGTGTGCCACAGGGTCAAACAACTGGGTCCTTGTCAAAGGACCACTCTGCCTGCTCCATTGACACTCAGAGAGAGACAATGGGGTGACAGCTGTGGAGGTGAGAGGAAGGGTCTGATTCTGAGCCTGTGGTTTTCTTTACTTTCTCTTCTGCTAGTTTCCCTCCTCACCTTCCCTTGTTCCCACTGCATTCCCTACACCAAGTGTCCTCCAGTGTCCTTGGGAGTGACTGACATCATTCATTCACTTCACTTCACTTTATAAATATTTACCCAGTCAGGCATAATTATAAACAATGCTTTGTCCAGAAAGGCAGCAATCCTTTGGGAATTGTAATTTCTGAGCCATCAGGACACAGTCTTGGCATTTAACAGACACACCAGGAACCTCCCGTGAGCCGTGCAGAAAGAATTTCAGTGTTCAGATTCAAACCAACAGTTCTCCAAAGAAACACAGTTCATTGCCCAAGTCATTTGGATCTTTCTATGAGCCTCTTGGAGAATGTGAAATGGGACCCAATTTACAACTCAAGACAGCCACTTCTTCTTTATATTCTTCCTTTCAAATGTTATGGATGCTTGTGATACATAATAATTACCTTCATCTTGGGGAACTGACATGGATACATAGCGCATCTTGATCAACTGCACTCCCCTTTGCCTCCTTCCCTAGGTCCACTTCCCATCTCTGCAGTGCGTCTTCCTGTTTGCTACCATCTCTCTTTTATTTTGCTCTTTAAATTATTTATATTTGGAGTTTCTCATATTAGAGAAACCATGTGATATTTAACCTTCCGTGTCTGACTTATTGAGATTTAGCATGATGTTCTCTAGATCCATCAATTTTCCTACAAATGACGCACTTCATTGTGTATATATGCCACATTTTCTTTATCCACTCATACATTGATGGGCATGTAGACCATTTCCATAATTTAGTTACTGTGAACTGTGCTGCTATAAACACAGGTTTGCATATATCACTGTAATATAACTTTAAATCTTTCAGGAAGATATTCAGAAGGGCTATAACTGGGTCAAATGGAATTTCTGCTTTTGGTTTTTTGAGGACTCTCCATGCTAATTTCCATGGTGAACACCCCTTCAACCCCTACCCAGTCCTCCCATCCCCAGCCCCAGCTCCATTTAAGCCCTTTCTTGTTTCCTCTCACCTCTCCAGCCACTTTACAAACTTGGCATCCTAAAAGGCAAGGAACTGGGCAGACAGGTTGTGTGGCAGGCCAGGGAAGGAGTAAGGAAGGAGGTAGGAAAGACAAGAACATAAAGGATGCTCCTGACACACGAAGTGGCCCACTCACAACAGACACCATCCCTAAGGCCGGGCCATAGTCCCTCACATTGATCCAGAGAGGCATTGGTGGCTTTATCCCTGCCCTGGGTGTTTCCTGTGGCCTGATGCCCACTTGAGACCCAGTTTAGGAAGAACCTGGGGCTGAGGGCAACCATCAGTGTAACTGCTCTTCATCTCCCACAAGGATGGCCTTGGGCTCCTCCTAGAGAAGTTCTATACAAGCCCCAGCTAAACCCATGTGTCCTGCAGATGCCTCAAGCTTACAGTCAGAACCAAATACACCCTTCAAAGCTTTGGTGTCCCCTCTGCAGAACACCTTATAAGGTTTTGTAAGGACAAGATGAGACAATGTGACAATGTGTGTCATTGCTTCATAAATTCCATAAATTGTCATTACTCTATCTCCCCCGCTTCCAAATTTCCTCTATAGCAAGATGATAAATTCCTAGAGGATGGGCTGTGTTTTATCTTTGTATACCCAGTGGCTAACTAAGGGCCCAAATACTGTAGGTTTTTATCAGTACTGAGTGAATTGATGAAAAAGACGCAGGAATTAGGCCCACAAGATTTCCAGTTTAGTCTTCTGAAGTTCTGATATTCTTAAAGGGTCAGCACAGAGTGAGTCTGGCCCTTTTTTGTCAGACCTCTCATCCAAGCCCCGCTCTTCAGGTGTAGGACACTGTGGGTAGACCAGCTTAGACAAGATGTCCTTGGCAAGAGTCCACCCATGGAACAAAGTTTAAATCCAAATTTACTGCATACTGAGGTGTTGGTTCCTTGGAGCTACATTTCCCAATTGGCATTCTAGACAGGAGGGAGCCAGGGTGAGAAGGAGGAGAGAGGGAGGGCGGGTATTAAAAGTGCCGTGTTCAGGAAATGAACTCCGCCATCTTGTTCTGCCCCCTTGGAGGATCCAGGGTCTGCTTTGGCCGCCAGGACAAAGCGCTCCTGAGAGAAGATACGGAGAATCCATCAGCTTCCTCCTGGTTCTTTATCTGCTTCCAGTTATCAGGCAGCCTAGGAGGAGATAAGCCAGGCTGAGAACTGTCTGGGTCCCAGCCACAGAGAGCACATAATTAAAAAGATGCTGCTAGTCTGGTGGGAGGCAGGGGAATGCATGAGGATCTTAGCAGGGACATAAAGAGGACCTAGAGGCAAGGAGTTTCCTCCTCTGAGAAAGGGCAGAGTAATTAACACACACTGGACAGACTTTCAAATGGATGGCATCAGGCTGCCCGCCCTTGGAGGCTTGACCTGCTCCTATGTCAGAGAAGAAAACCCAGGGAGAATCTGACCTCGAATTTGTGTTCCATGTCTTTTGTGTGACTTTGCTTCCTTGCCCCACCTCTCGAAGACAGACAGTATGCTCAGGACAGAAACCCAGCTCTAGAAGAAGGGTGCCTGAGGATGCTGGGCACAGGTGGCCTTGCCTCCCTGCACAGGGAACCCAGGTTGACACTGAAGGACGAGGAGAAGTTTCTAGATATAAAGCAAGTCTGGGATGAATGCTCCAGGTAGTTGCGAGCCCAGCAGTGGAGAGAGCAGGACACACTTGAGGAATGGAAGCTTCCAAGACCAAGAGCAGTGATGATGGCTGTGGATGCAGCAGGGTATGACCACAACAGGCCACCTGGTGAGCTTCAGTCTGTATTTGAAGAGCAATGGGAAGCCACTGGAAGGGAGAGGGGGTGAGGGGATGGCACAGCTGTGTCCACTCTGTGTTGGAATATCCCTTGTGGGTGGAAAATAAATTTCCGCCAGGAAAAGTAGACCCAAGAGACCAAAAGGAGCTGAGGTCCAGGTGGAGATGGCGGGACCAGGATGCTGGGAACAGGAAAGAACAAAACATGAATGGGTGCAGGAGCTTCTTCAGAAAGAGAGATCACAAGCCCTGGTGATGGGCTGGGTATGGGGAATGCTAAGAGGTGGCAGGGAGGACACATCTGGAAGAATGATGACTGCTGTCACTCTGGTGTGTCTGCAGTACTTAGAGAAGGGGGCCTGCCTGAGTGAGCCATTGCCAGGGCTCTCGCTTTGCAGAGGAAAATCTGAGGGTTAGGTATCACGGGACTCACAAAGGGATGAGCTGGGAGCCCATCCTAGCATGGACTGTGGGAGGGTCAGATAGGAAGCTGCTTTGGTTCTATCCCTGACTATGAGTGAATCCCAGCAGGCCTCAGTTTCTCCACCTGTTCAGTGGAAAGAAAGAATGATGACTTCTCTTAGGAAATATTGGTAGTGATCACGGGCTTGCTAATTGGGAGATTCTTGGGGAAAATGAAGAGACTGCAGCTCTAATTGCCAAGAGTGAGGGCAGGGTGGGAAAATGTTCTTGAGAGGAACAGAGGACTTCTCCCCACATCCTGCCTGCCCTGTCCCCTGCAGGCCCTGAAGGCCGAGTAGCCGGCGGGATGCCTGGCCTGCTAAACCGCATCACCGGGGCGGCCCTGCCCCTCACCGCATCTGATGTCACCTCCTGTGTCAGTGGTTACGCCCTGGGCCTGACGGCCTCCCTCACCTACGGCAATCTGGAGGCTCAGCCTTTCCAGGGTAAGACCCCCTGTTGCAGCTTCCCTGAGGCCCTGCCCCTGCACGCTGAGCTCCCATTCTGGCATCTACTAGATGATTGACATTGGGCAAGTACAGTGACCTCTGAGCCTCAGTTTCCATGTCTGTAAGACAGGAATTCCGTATCTGCCCCACAGACTTTCAAGTCAATAGGAGGAGGGTCAGGATTTGAGCTGAGGAGCTCAGCCCCAGCCCCAACCAATTGTCCGGCACTTGGGACACAGGTATATTCACCAAGTCAAATGGTCAGTGCTGCCCACTCTGCAGGGAGCCTCCCCACAGGGGAGGAATCAGGACTCAGCTGAAGCCAGGAGACCCAGCCACTCGCTCTGGCTCCTATGACCTTGGGGAAGCCCTGGTCCCCCATGAAGCCAGGGTGCTCCTCTCTGCCTGTCCAGATGCCAGGGGGTGCAAGGAGCAGAGGATGGGGTCATGCGGGAGGAAGTGCAGCGGGACCCGGATGAGCCTGGGAATACAAGTCATCACTGTGAAGCAGTAGGGGCGGGGACGCGAGCTGGCCTGCCAGGGTTGTTTGTAAATCAAAGGTCTCTCATTCCATGAAGAAGGGGATGGTAGAAGGCTGGCCAGGAGGCCAACTGTGCCCAAGATGCCCTTCTTTACAGTGATGGGGTCCCCTAACCACTGAACAGCCTCCGATCTCCCACCTCACCCCATTCCAGAGCTGCCCTGAGGACAGACCCTGGCTGAGGGGAACCTGTAAGGAGACTTTCTTCCCCTCAGTGATCTGGGCAGAGCAGATGGCCCTGCTCCTCCGTGTGAGGGAATCCAGAGGAGGAGACTTACACCAGGACCCACCTGAACGACTTTGAGACAGCTATGTTCCAACACGGGGGAACGAGGGCTCACTCACTCCCATTTTATAGATGAGGAAACTGAGACTCGGGGGGGACAGGAAGTCAAGGTCTGTGGAGGGCTTACCAGGAACCAAGCAAACTCCGGATTTGCTTCTTAGCAAGACCCCCAACTTATTGTGTGCTCTTACGGTTTGAAAAGCCCTGAGATATAAAAATAATGTGGCACATGTGTAGTACGGAGCACATACTTTAATACATGGCAGCTACTGTTTTGTTGTTGTTGTTGCTATTGTTGTTTTGATTTTCATGATAGCCCATCTTATGGATGTGGCTATGAGGCTTAGAGAAGCTATGCTCTTATCCCAGGTCACTTGACTGGGAGACAGGACAGGGTCTGGATTTGGACCATAATTTATGTGCTCTAAGAGCTACCCTGAGTCCCAACCGTCACACAGGTCAGGGTCTCAGGTTCTTTGCCTGGAGCAGGGTGTGGGTGCAGGGCAGGGCTAGGCACCCTGCAATGCTGGACCCCCTCCCACAGGTCTCTTCGTGTATCTGCTGGATGAGTGCACCACGGTGATCGGCTTTGAGGCAGTCATTGCCGACCGCGTTGTGAAGGTACAGATCAAGGACAAAGCCAAGCTGGAGAGCAGCTTCTTGGATGCCTCCTGTGCCCGATCCCCAACTGTCACAGGTAAGGAGACCCAAAAGATCATAGCAGGGGCTGGGCTAGAGGCTGCCTGGGCTGGAGCCTTGGGCAGATGGCTAGGACAGTGATAAGGTGGGCTAGAGACAGCACTGAATTGCAGTCAGGAATCTTGAGATGGGATCCTGTGTGACCCTGGGCCAGTCATTAACTTCTCTGAACCTGGGTTTCCATACCTATAAAACAGATCACTGTTCCTGTTTTCACCTCTAAAATGTGGTGAGGATCAAAAGAGCTCAGGCAACAAAAGGGTTTTTAAGGCATCTCTAGAGATCAGAAAATTCAGGTTCAGAGGTTATGGAATGAGTTACCCCAAGATCTAACACCCTAGATTGTTGCTTACAAATGGTGTGAGTTCAGATGAGAAATTAGCCTCATCTATAAAGGGAATAATTATACACCCACAACCCAACTGAGACAAGGCACACAGTCCACTCGCATCATAGTAAATACCCAAAGCACAACTACCGAGTCCTGCTGTGGAGGAAACTGAGGCTCAGGAAGACACAATGACTGGCTCAAGGTCACACAGTATGCTAGTGGCAGAGCTAGGGCTTGGACCCCTGAAAGCATCACGTGATGGAATGTAAGAGATTCTGACCATGGGCTCTATGACCGCAGTGAAGTTTATTTACCTGATCGTTAAGATGTTCAAGACTCTTTTAATGAACATTCACCATGTGTCAGGTGCAAAGTTTCCCTCAAGTTGTGACTTCTCACGACCTAGAAGGATAGGTGGGACATGCTTAGGAGAGACCAAGATGGGAGGTTGAAAATAAAAGTCTCTGTAATGTTATAGAGGGAAAGAGAAGAACAGATTGGAGACCAGGGAAGTTTTCCTGGAGAGGCTGAAGGATAGGTAGGAGGGGCTAAGTAGAGATAAAGGAATGAGTCCTTCAGTTAAGAGGAAAGAACACGATCAAAAGCATGAATCCCAGAGGTAGGGGTGCTTCAGCTGGGTTTGGGGTGGAGGGGCAGGGTTTGTGGGAAAGAAATGTGACCCTCTGTGAGGGGTGGGAGGAATGAGTCCAAGTCCCCCTCTCCCAGTAAAGTATAGTGGAAGATATACAGGCCTGGAGTCAAGCCCAGGTGAATTCAGATCCTCATCAATGTGTTAGCTATTGATTGAGTGACTCAGGCAAGTCATACCTCCACACCAGGCCTGTTTTCCCATCAGCAAAATGGGTCTGCTCAAACCTCCCCCACAGCAAACTTTGAGGGGATCAGAGATGATATGCACAGCCCTGACGCCAGCCTGGCACTTAGGGAACTTTCTGCAAGAGGGGGTTTCCATCACCCCTCATTCCTACACACCGGGAAAGGTGGCCTTGGATGAGGACTTGGAGCGGGTCCTGTTCGTGGTCAACTTGGGGACCATCACCCCCATGGAGAATGTCACCATCTTCATCAGCACCTCGTCGGAGCTCCTGACGCTGCCTGGCGGGGCTGTGAGGGTCCTCCTGCCTGCCATCTGTGCCCCGACGGTGCCTCAGTTCTGCACCAAGAGCGCTGGCCCTTCCAACCCAGAGGCGCAGGGGTAAGGAAGCCCTGCCAAGGCCCGGCCACAGCTGTGGCAGTGGAGTCCATCAGGCTAAGGGCGCAGGTGTGGGTGGGGGGATGGGGAGTGAAAGGTGGGGCTCTGCCTGTGAGTTGCCCCCTTCAGAGTAATTTGTTCCCCTTCTTCAGAGCACTTTAAAATGCCCCAGAAATGCCCCTACATTGGTACTGGCAGAAGTGCTATGGTTTAGACTGTTGAGGATCAGAACTCCTAGGTTTCTCTTTCAATTCACTTAAAAAGTATTTTCTGAGCATCTATTGTGTCCTAAACTCTGAGTTGGGTCTTAAAGATAGGGAAAGAAACCAACATGGTCCCTGCTGTGTAGGAACTTGGAGGAAAGAATCATTGTCCATTTTGCATGTAAGTATGTAACTCATTGTCACATACATGAATATATAAATAATTCTGTAAAAAGTGCAATGAGGAAAAAGTTCTTTGGGCTGAGGCAATAAAAAACAACCTAACCTGGGTGCCCAGAGACCAGGCCAGGCTTCGCTGACAGCTGAAGATGAGACGGATGTAGGCACACAGGGGTGCATGCCTGCACACGAGACAAAGGCCCTGAGGTAGCAAGGTCAGGGCTCCTGTCAGGGGCTGAGGCACAGGTGGCATATTTTGGCCAAGACTTTGGATTTCTACCCAAAGCAACAAGAAGCTATTTAAAGGGTTTCCAGCAAGGTAGGAGGAGAGAATGAAAAGCCCAGCAGCAGGACAGTTCCTCTGTACTCCCTTGGTGGAGTCGGAAGGGAAAGGAGAGGGGTCACGGCAGGGCCTTAAAGGCCAGGATGAAGACACCCAGCACACAAAGAAGTCGGTGACGTGAGACAGTCTCAGACGAGCGAACACCAGCCCCCATGTGTCATCTTCATAAGCACTGTCATGGCCATTGTCTGCAAGCCTGGTGCATTTGTGAGGCAGGACCTGGGTAGATCAGGAAACAAGAGGCTCAGGAGGCCCTGGTGGCCCGGGGCAGTCCTGATAAACTTCTTCCCACCTGTTCCAACAGACTCTTAGGAAAGATTGACACCAGAAAGAAAACAAGAAAGTCCTATGATACCGAGTGTTAGGGGTGCCATGGAGAGAAGGGAACACTAGCTCACTGCCCATGGAAATTGGACCCCAAAAGTAATCTGGCAGTACTCAGCCCCTGCTATTGACCCAGAAAAATTGTTTCACACAGCCAAAGGCGACATTGGCAAGCATATTCATGGTGGTGCTAATGTGGGTACAGGGAGGTAGAGGCAGGAGCAAATGGATACAAGGTAATGGACACCCCCAAGTGGCACCATGTTAGCAAGAGCTTTGGTTGATGGCTACCGGGATGCAGCTTAAAAACATAGTGACATGTGCCTATAATCCCAGCATTCTAGAAAGCTGAGGTAAGAGGAGTGCATGTTTAAGCCCAGCCTAGGCAACTTACAAACTTAATGAGACACTGTCTCAAACTAAAAAATAAAAAGGGATGGAGATATAGTTCGGTATGAAGGCTCTGGTGTTCAATACCCAACCATGAGGAAAAAAAAAAAACTTTTTCGAGTAAATAAAAAATGTAAGAGCATGAATAAGAATCATAATAGCATGTTCTTGTCCACTTAAAACACAGCCACCAGAGACCACCATGTAGTTTACCAGGATCTGTGCACCCCTGGAGACATATAGCAAAGACTGGGAGGCTGTGTCTATAAAGAGGAGGGTAACGGAGCAGGGTCAGAGACAGACGGAGCATAACACAGTGAAGGCCCAGAAGCCAGGGCATTCCTGTAGGTAACAGACACTGCTGTGAGTGTTGTTCCTGTTGAATGGATGAGAAAGTCAACATTTAGAGGAGTGTCTTATCTAGGGACGCTCAGCTCATGGAGACGGGAGGGATTCGAGAAGCCATGTGATGTGTTGCAAAACATTGCACCATGGAGCCAGTCAGCCCCGGGCCAGGATGTCAGCCGCTTCACCTCACCCCAGTCTCAGCCCTGCCGTGCAGTCTGGGGTGGGGGCTGATCCTTCCTCCCGGGGCTCTGGTGAGAAGGATGAGAGTAGATGCACTGGAGCACCGCACCCGCACCTGACCGCTCACAGTGCTCTTGGAGGTAGCCGTGGCTTCTCTTGGCATGCTGGCCTTCCTGGGGTCAGGCTGAGTGGGAGAGCAAGGTCTGGGGGTTGAAGGGAGCCCCTCAGGCCCTGAGTGGCTGGTACCTAAGTCTCACAGTCCTCCTCTATGCCTCCTTCCCCCTGGCCCTGCTTCTGTGCCCACTGCCTCCTCCTCCTCCTCCTCCTCCTCTCTGTGGCACCTCCTCAGCAAAGAAACGCACTGCTATGGCACCCAGGCCCTGGACTCCTGGAGCAAGCTGTGCCTGGCATCTCTGCTGAACACTGAGGTGTCCAACCCTATGGAGTATGACTTCAACTTTCAGCTGGAGATCCGCGGGCCCTGTCTGCTTGCAGGTGACAGAGATGCCCAGATTGGGAGGTGGTGGGGAGGGACCCTCAAAGTGGAGAGGGCTTCCGGTTCAAAGCTGCAGGGAGATGGAGGAGAGGGAGGGCAGGGGAGCCCGCTGGTCCAGACTGAAGACAAACTGAAGCAGCAGAGTTGTAGGACCCCCCCCCACTCCATCGACTCCCCTATTAAGTAGCCCAAAGATGAACCCCTCTCCAGGACAGCTTTCAAGGTCACTCCACTCTAGCAGTTGCAATGGGAAATGTCCCTTGGGGAATTGTGGCTCTTTGTTGTCTCCTGGAGGCCATGGCCATAAATATCCTTCCCGATTCCACCTGAGGAGCTTTCAAACATACTGCAACCCAGCCACCAACCCCAGAGATTCTGGGGTGTATGCTAGGCCCAGTTTAAAAACTCCCCAGGCTATTCTGACATAGCCAGATCTCAGAACCACCATGCTGATGTTTCTCTCCTCCAACTCCCTCTGGCTTTTAAAGGATGTGGTTTCTTACCAGCATGCATTCATTCCAATGCAAGGCACATTCGTGGAGCACCCACCAAAAAGCAACCATCCATGGAGCTTTGAGCTCTGTCTACTTGATCGCTTGCTAGGTGCTTTGTGTCTCCTGAGAGGAAACAGCTCTTCTGACCCTACCAGAACCTGCAATCAGGGCAGGAAGAACCATTAGACACCAGATATCTAAGCCCAAGGTTTGCAGATGAGGACACTGTGGATGGAGTCCAGTCATTGGCTACACAGAATGCCAGGAGCTTCGGATGGGGCTGGCATATTGGTCACCTCTGGCATGGGCTTGGTATCCCCCACTCAGTTCCTTCCTCTCCAGGGGTTCCTGAGACTCCATGCCTGCTTTCTGTGTCGCTCAGGGGTGGAGAGTCCCACACATGAAATCCGTGCAGACGCTGCCCCGTCTGCACGGTCGGCCAAAAGCATCATCATCACCTTGGCCAACAAGCACACCTTCGACCGGCCCGTGGAGATCCTCATCCACCCCAGCGGTATGGTGCCCGCATGGGAGGGAAGGCCCGGCCAGGGCAAGGGGCAGGGTGTGCATGGCAGAGGGGAAGAGAATAACCACTTGCCACCTGGGAAACCTGGTTATAGCTGCCGAATCAACTGTCCCTTGTTCTAATCCCAACTTCAGAAGTCCAGAGTCTCATCTTCTGCACCAGGAATTTTGCCCCTGGCTCTGCAGAACAGTTTCTCTGAAACTCTAAGCTGAGAGAGACCCTGGCAGCTCTGTACCTTCAAGGAGCAACTCTGTCACCTTGAATTCAAAGAATGTCAGGAAGGGAAAAGATTCAAGAGTTCTTTGGGCTGGCCCCAATTCCATTTTACACGTGGGTAAACCGAGGATCAGACAGAGCAGAGAGTCATTCATGAGCATGAGGTTTTTCCTCCTGCCACATGCTACTTCTGGCACCCAGCAATTCTACCCCCCTTTCCCACTAGAAGCCCACCCCCAAGAAGATCTTGCCCCTAAACCAAGGTCCCTGGCATCCCCCTCACACCCTGGACAAGTTCTGAAAGTTGATCTCATCTCACAGAGCCCCACCTGCCACATGTCCTGATAGAGAAAGGAGACATGACCCTAGCAGAGTTTGACCAACATTTGAAGGGGAGAACCGATTTCATTAAAGGGACGAAGAAGGACAGCAGTGCGAGACGGAAGGTGAGCCACTGTGGCCGAGCTGGGGTGGCACTGGAAACTTGGTCTCCGTGAACATATGTGGACACCGAGTCTGAGGTGAGGACTGAGGTCACACATCAAGCTGGTGGCAGAGCCTGGACAGAAAGTGTTTCCTTCCAGGGACTGGGGCATTGCAGGGCAAGTGGAAATGGACTTCCAAATGCATCTGCCAGCCAAGTGTGATGGTGCACACCTGTAAATCCCAGGAGGCTGAGATCGGAGGATAGCACGTTTGAGCCCAGCCTGAGCAGTTTAGATACTTAATGAAACTCGAAAAATAAGTAAAAATAAAATAAAATTAAAAAGAACTGGGGATGTAGCTCAGTAAGAAGGTTCTGTTCAGTTCCCAGCACTGGGGAAAAAAAGTAAAAGCACCAGGTTAACCTGTCAATCCTCCACCTCCAGCCAGGTCACCTTCTCCTAGCACCAAGGAGCTTAAATCAGACAAAGCATGCAGCTGGTGACAGAAATAGTCCTGATTCTCCAAGCAGCTCCATCCCTACTACTGCCTGCCCTCCCAGCTCTGTCTTTACTTCCTAGGACTCCATCTTGCTATCTGGGATCCTCAGTTGCTAGTATGTAAAGGAAAAGGATAAAGGCAGAGCCAGGAGAGCCTGAGAGAGCTTCTTTATCTCTGCCTTCCCTCACCCCATCCATGAAGCTAAGGAATAAGCAGTCCTGGAAGGAAGGAGGGGCAGGGGGAGCAGTAGGAGGCTGAGCCACATTCGCACCTCTCGATCTTTTCCACTCCTGCCCTGCACACTGAGCAGCACCCTAAATGCAAGCTGAAGAACAATGGGCCCCCTTTGTGGACACAGAGAACTGAGGTTAGTGTGAAAAGACAACTAGTGAACTGGAGGAAGAGGAAGTTTTCTATCACAGGAGTTAGATTTGGTGGCAGTGAGGCGTGGAAATCAGAGCCTAACATGTGGGGTGCAACTTAGCTGGATTTAACAGCCCCTCCAGTTCCCTGCTGGCATAGGTAGTTAGCAAGGAGGGAAGTGGACGGGAAAGTGTGGACAGCTCACTGCTCATATCATCCCCATTATTAGAGCCCCACTGGAGGCACCTGCTGGGTGGGGGACAGGAGCAATGGCAGAGGGAAAGTGTGGGTGACTTGATGCCTGTCATACCATTCCTGTGTTTGGAGCCCCCCTGGAAACACCTGCTCACTCAAATGAAACAACTTAGAGAAGCTTGAGTGAGATTCCCAGAGTGGGAGTGGCAATTTCAGAGGCACCACTGAGCTCTAGGAAATGCAGAATGTGGTGTGGAGGGTGGATGGACAATGGGTCTCCCAGGCCTGGGGCTGCCTGCCAAACCTTAAATCAATTAGCTCTGGGGCTGCTGCAGCAAATGAGAATTAATTTGCCACCTTGGGTTGGTTATGCAAATACCCAGCATTCTCATGAGCTCCAGGGATGACAGCAATCAACCTGCAGCTGCTTAGAATTGATGAGTTTATTGTAATTGGATAATGGCAGTTGGAGGAGACATTAGAGAATCCTGAGCCAAGGCACCCACTCATCCCTCTGCAAGACAGTAACCAGGTTCCTGGAGGTGACTCCTTCCACTGGAAGATGTGACCATTGCTGTCTTGGGTTCTGTCATCAAAAGAGCCAGACCAAACTGTGGCTTTTGACAAAGGGGCTCCATGTGGAAGAAAGGGTGAGATCCCCAGAAAGGAAGGAAGTCAGGCTGGGAGCAACCAGAGAACGAACATTGCTCAGGCAGCACGGGTGGAGCAAACTGTCAACGACTGTTGTTTAGCAAAGAGAAGATAGACAGCACAGAAGGAGAAGCCATGTGCAGGAGACAGAGACAGAGTTCTCAGAGACAAAGACTGGAAAAAATACAAAAATATGCACATTTAGAGCCACTGCAGGCAAAAAATGACCCACATAGATTCATTCTCTCATTCATTCAGTAAACACTAAGTGTTTAATGCATTGTTCTACATGTTAGAAGGACAACACCGAGAAGGACACATTCTTTGTCTTCTTGGAACTTATGTTCTAGAAGAGGGAGACAGACAAAAAGCAAACAAATGAGCAAGATCAGTTTGGAGAGGTATGGGAGAAACAAGATGTGATGATACGATAATGAGCGACAGGCACTGCGTGTTCTTTAGCCAGGTGTTTAACAGATGTCTGTGTGAGCATGAGACGTGATGGATGGTGAAGCGCCCACCTTGAGCAGAGTGGGCAGAGAGTGCAATGCATGCAGAGTGATGGCAAGTGGTTTAGCACACAGAGGCTATTGTGGTAGAGATGAAGCAGACCAGTAGGCAGGAGTCAGGCCACTGAGGGCTCCATCAGCCATGGTGTGCAGTGTGAGGGGAGGCTGTTGCATAAGCAGGAGAATGCCAAGAATGACCACTCTGGCTACCCTATGCAAAACGGACCATGGGGAGGGAAAAGTGGGTAAAGAGGCCAGTGTGAGGTGATTGCAAAGGTCTATTGGGAAATCCTGTTCTGAACTTGGGTGTTGGCAATGGAGAGAGAAAGCAAAGGAAACATGCAGGCTGTCTTTCAGCTGTAGGACTGCTGACCCTCTGCTGGAAGACAAGGGAAAGAGAAAGATCACGAACCGTCGCTAGGTCTTTGGGTAATGTCATCTGCTGAGATGGAGAAGGACCCCAAATAGAAACTAAGAAACAGACATGAAGAAGCATGGGCTCCCAGAGAAACAGTCAGATTGAGAGGCAGAGAGGGAGAAAGCCAAGTGAGAATGCAGGAAATGAGATTCATGTGGAGTGAGATGAGCGGAGAGTCAGG
The DNA here is from genome assembly GCA_004363535.1 of Dasyprocta punctata. Classification (NCBI taxonomy): domain Eukaryota; kingdom Metazoa; phylum Chordata; class Mammalia; order Rodentia; family Dasyproctidae; genus Dasyprocta; species Dasyprocta punctata. The sequence continues at coordinate 38,482 of RJWM01003996.1, forward strand.
AAGAACGGCAGCATGCGACCTCAGGGCCTGCGAGGAGGCCACATAAAAAGACAGAGAATAAAGGTGCTGAGCACCCTGATCCATCTCCAGCCAGGCACTCTGTTAAGTCCTGGGAATACAAAAAAAGACTAAGGCGATACCTGCCCTCAGGTAGCCTGGAAGCTAGAGGGGCGGCAGAGGTGCAAAACTCTGCTTTCAGAGTGAGAATTGTGGGAGCCCCAAGGCAAATAGCAGCAATAGCAATGACAGCAATTACTCTGCCAGGCAGCAGGCCCCCCAAAGGTGGCATTTAGTCCATTCAGTGAGAGGTGCACTCTTGTTCTGCGAGGCATGCACACTTTGCATAGATGAGGGAAGCAAGTGCATAACTCCTCCTGTACAATCTGGGAAAGTTTGTTATATGGGGAAAATTTGAAAGATGAGTAAAAATTTATCAGTAGGAAAAAAATAACAAATCAGGGAAACTAAGCTGATGGCCAGGATGAGTGAAAGAGTAGTTTATGCACTCAATGAAAAAGTGAAAGAGACCATTATTCAACTGAGGGGGGTCACAGTTTTGCATAAACTCAGTTCATTCTCACGATCATCCTGAAAGGTAAATGTATTTGCCACATTTTACAAAGGAAAAAAAAAAAACCACAAGAGGGACGTTGTTAAGTTCCCATGGTTGGACAGGAACAGAGCTGGGATTCAGGCCCAGATTTGCTGCCTGCAAAGCCTAGGCTTATTGTTACAATCTATGAATGTCCATCAGACTGAGGGACCCAGAAGAGCTGGTGTGGAGGTCTTTGGTGCAGAGTATAAGTAAGATCTAAATAATACTTGGGAAATGATGAAGGACCAGTATGTGTCCCCAGAGATATCTCAGGTCCCCATGATTGCCCAACTCAGAGAGTTTCCTTCCTCCTCCAGACAGAAATCATCCGGAAACGCCTCCACAAAGATATCCTCCACCATTCGGTCATCATGCTCAACTTCTGCCCTGACTTACAGTCTGTGCAGCCGAACTTGAGAAAGACCCATGGGGAGTTCATCTTCCTCATCGACAGGAGCAACAGTATGAGTGGGACCAACATCCACCATGTCAAGGTACCTGCCACAAAGTCCCCTCCCCAGAGACCCGGGTTCCAGGGTAAACCAGCTGTGCTACCCCCACCCGGTTTCCTCAGTACTTTCTATTCCAAGAAACAACTTTTTAAAAATGTATCAGTATATTTTAAAAAACAAAAATGTATCAGTATAAACAAAGGCACCCAAACTCTATTTGCTTCCAAAATAAAACCCTTAAGTGATATGAGAAGAGGCAGAACTGTTGTCCATTGAAGTCATGAATGAAGTCGTTAACAGCTGCCCTTGACATTCTATAAACTTCTTTTGCATGCCTGCCCTGGCTAAAGCAGCTCACTAGTGGTGAGTGGAAAGGGCTACAGAGAAGAGGGGAAGGAAACAAACACTTTCTGAGGGTCTGCTATGTGCAAACCATTCAATGCAAAGTTTAGTGTTTAATCCAGAAAATAACCCTAGGAGGTTGGTCCTGTTGTCACCATTGACTACAAGGGAAAACTGATTGTGAGAGTTACAGCCATCTACCCAAAGTCACACTGTTAGTGGTCTATGATTAAACATGGGCGCTCCTGACTCTACCAGTTAATGTCAGAGATTCATTGCACATGGCGCTGCCGTCAAAAAATGGATAGAATCCAGAAAAAAAAGATCAGCTCCTCTTTTTCTCAAATGCCTAGAATGCGAAAACAGTTGCTCCCCTCAAGCAACTCGCTGTCAAGTGAGGGACATAGGCAGGGTGCCTGGAGCTTGACCTCTCTGCTAAGGAGAGCTCAGCAGGAGTGTGGAAGAAAGAGCATTGGAACCCTCCCCACCCATCCAGAAGTATTCCCTCTTGACTATGGCGTCATCCAACACTTCCTTGTATTTTGACTTCTGTAGATCTCTGTTTTTCCATCTGGAGTTATGAGTTCATTAAGAGAAAGAACCAGTTATTTCTCATCTATTATTCCCAATGGAGTCTAGCTCTGTGTTTATGTATAAAAAGCCTTCCAACTGTTTATTAGACTGGGTAAAGGATTGTAGTTCAAGAGAATGAGGGATGAGGCGACAAGGAGAAAGTGGGATTCTTCTGTAACCTGCAATTTCATCCATCTCCTGAAGTTTGGCCTTGGAGCGGGCTCCTATTTCAAGGGCAACAGGCTCAGCAAAGAAAAGAGGGGGTTAGGTGGCATCTGTGAGGTCAGTTACCTCCTCATCCTCGCCATGACCAGGCTCTGTCTTGACGTATGACAAGGAATCTTAGACGAGACCCAAGGTTCAATTCGAGGCATCCTGACACTGGAATGCAGGGCTGGTTGGAACCTTCTCCCCACCTTGCCCACCCCCAAAGTCAAGAATGAAGCTGGGGAGCTGTCCATGGTGCCAGAGTGTTAAATCATGCTCCAGATCTGTATGGCCCTCTGTATTCTGTTTCACAGCTATATTGATTTGTGAGACATTTCCTCAGTTACACTAGAACATCATTGGATTACAAATCTAAAACAGTCCTGAGGGGTATTTCATCCATATTCTCTTTGTTTTCTAGGTAAGGAAACTGAGTACAGTGCTAGTGAGGGAGCCCAAGCCTTTTATATCTTGGCCCCAGTGCTTGTTTTCCTTCCATTACTTAAGGGGAAATTATCCATGTGCTTCCATTTGTAAAAGCTCTCTTTTCTGATTATGTCATTTCTACTGCATGGCATGGTCGAAAAAGCAATGCATGGGATCTAGGATCGATTCTACCACTGGACTGCTGTGTGGTTTTGGACAAATTGATTCCCAATGCTGGCCTTCATTTGTCCTTTTGGTAAAATGAAAAGGAAAGATTAATTCAGGAAGGGCAAGTATATATTGCCTGTCCCTCTGATTCTCTCCCTCAACCCCAGGCAGACATCGATAATTTATCATGACTTTTTTTTTCCTGCTAAACTTGGAATCAGTTTCTCTGTAATTTTCTCATTCCAGCATTCCAGGAAGTTACTATCAGTTAAATAGAATTGGTTTACTTGTGCAAATTCATTCATTTAACAAAAACCCTTTCCAACCTTTGCACTCCAGAATACTCTGGCAAGAGCTTTCTCTAGCTCACCTTTAAATCCTCTTTCCCCTTGGAGTCTCCTTTGCGTCTCTCCAGTTCAGTTCATGAAGCTCAAGGTCATCCTTCACAAACAGCTTTGCGTGGGTACAACCTGTTCTGCTAAACAGGACCCTTTTAGAGAAAAGCACAGAAATTGCTCAGGCCACACACTTCTATCCCCACAGACAATACAGCTACTGGGGGGTTGCTTGGGCCATTCATTGCAGTCCCATTGTGTTGAAGTTTTAGGAGAAACTAGGCTTACAGAGGAGGGAGAGAATATAAATCCAAACAGCCCATGCCAAAGAGGAAAGTTCAGCCAATTTAATTTCCTGCAGCTGGTCTCATTCTTCAGCTGCCACTTGCTGCCAAAAACATAGCTTTAAAAATTCTAATAGGTGTGAGCAGAGACAATCTGTATGGATCAGCAGAGTCTCCTGCTAGCAGGAATATACATTAATGGCTAATGAAAAAAGCAGACATTGACTTCTTTTGCAGTGACACAAAATATATTGACACAAGCAATGAAGAGAGACAGAGAGGACGCTCGTTGGAGTGTTTAATGTTAATGTTTGCAGAGGGGGATGGGAGAGGGGCTGTGGGACTGTGGAGCCTGGAAGGTTGTATGATGTGAAAGTTGCCAGAATCCACTGGCAGCTGTCTGCTTCTAGATTTTGGAGGATGGCAGTTTGTTTCTCCGAAGCCATGCTGAGATCCCTGGGGTGCCATCAATAAACTATGTGGGGGTGAAGGGGAGATATTTATTTCCCGGCTCTGTGCCAAGGCAGAGCTGACATGAATAAAGACTTCAGAGATACATTTGAAAGCCAAGGTCATTTTCTTAGGTTTTACAATTCAGTGCAAATCTTTAACCCTTCTAAGCCTCAGTTTCTTCATCTATAAAATAGGGTTGTTAAAACTCATCTGTATCTCCTTATTGAATACGTAATTTGTTTCAGGCTGGAGCTCAAAGGGGTGACATAATTAGCCCAAATCCAGTTAGTAATGGTAAAGATGGTATTTACACTCAGATAGGTTTTAACTTTAAATTGTATTAGTTTAACCATTATGCTAAAATATAATCAGAGATCAAATGCGATTTATTTAAGTGCTTAGTGCAATGACTGGCACATATTAAGTGCTTGAAGTTTATCGTTGGGTTGTATCATAATTATCATCACTTTTGCTTCTGCTATCAGCCCGCCACCTTCTTTCTCATTGTTTTTTACTAAACATACTTTACTGAGGTCTTCTATTGGTACCTAGTTATATGTGTTAAGACTCGCTAATGTTCATAGTCATTGGAGGTAAAAGTGACACAGGCTTCAATCCTGGATCCACTATTTACCACCTGGATGCTCCCCAACAAGTCACTTTAGCTCTTTGTGCCTCAGTCTTGTCTTCTATATAATGGGGATAATAAATGCACCTGCCTGAAATGTGCCGGTTATTGTGAAGATGTATTGCATATAAAATACATCCTTTGCATTCAACATACATGAACTAAAGAGACTGTTGCTAGGGTTTTGTCACCAGTTATTGATAGCTTAACTCTGATTCAGAGGCCCTGCATGGGAGCCAGAAGCCACTCCATCTAGAGTGGGTCCTGCACCAGCCACTGTCCTCCCCCAGCTGTCATTATAGCTTTGGCAGAAGAGAGGGGATGCTCCTTCCTCTCAAAGTCAGCAAGGGGTGAAATGGAACTGGCCAGCCATCGCAGAGTTGCTTTGAGAAGTCAGACTGGTTACACAACTGAGAGGTTTTATGATCATGGCTCTGATCCAGTCTCTGGTCAGAATCAGCCAGTTTCATGACGTAAAGGAGGTGGAGGTGCAGACAGCAGGTGACAGGCCCTTTTGAAGGTGGCTCCTAAGCTGGGATGACAGTGCTGGTGTGTGGTGGCAGGAGCCTCTGCCTGAAACTGAAAACTCCTTTCTCTCCCACCAGGATGCCATGCTGGTGGCCCTTAAGAGCCTCATGCCAAATTGCCTCTTCAATGTCATTGGATTCGGATCCACATTTAAGACCATCTTCCCTTCCAGCCAGACCTATAGTGAGGTAAGAATGCGGCAAATCTGGGACCAGGAGGATGATGGGTGATAGGAAGCAGAGAGGAGGAGAAAAAACGGAAGAGGAGATAACTCTGGGACCAGCCTCAGAAGTTCCTGACCCATAGAGAGCCCAGGTCACATCCAGGGGCAGAAAACTAAAGAGAACCCATCTCTGCTTATGCGATTCTTGACATCCCAGCCTTCTGACATTTTCCCTTTTTAATGAAATAATACACTGGGCAAAGTGAGTTCACAGAGATGAGACCTAGGGAGAGAGCAAGGAAGAGACAAGGCCATGGCCTGTCACTCTGAAGCCTCAGTCTCATGAGGATGAGGGACTTGTGCAAGGTGGAGCTAAAGAAATGAATGGAGAAACATCAGCCAACTATTTGCTAGTATTGTTTCATAGATTTTGCAGGCCTCTGGTCAGCAACCTGAGCATCTCTTTGGAAGGTGACAGCAGGCAATGTAGCAAGTATGGGGGATTCTCTTCTGTCTTGTCTTCGAGGCCCAATATGGTTCTCTCTGCTTTGCTTTATTCTGATCATTGTCATTATTATTAATAAAATTAATTTTAAAAAGAAATTAATAAAAAAAAAGAAATGGAGAGGGCAGGGTGTGGGCGGGTGGCTGAGAGGCTGTGGAAGCAGCTATGCATGGAATCCACAAGGCTCAAGCTGCACGCTGAAACCAGAAGACCCTGGTCCTATAAGCACATTCAAAATCAGAGCATCCTACCCAGACCTAAGAAGAGGAAAGAGTGAAGGGTGGAAGGAAGAAAGGGAAGAAAGGATGGAGGAAGGAAGGGACATATTAGCTACTTTTCTACTGCAAGTAATTTTGTGAGTTTTTTCAATACACAAATGGATAATACATGTTGATTGTCTCATAATTTTAAATCTAGATAATAAAAAAATTTAAATCTCCTATGATTACATCAGTCAGGGAGAAATAAAGAAGAAAAAGTACTGTGAAGAGCATAGTATAAATCCCTGCAGATCTCATTCTATGCATTTACACACATTTTCAATCAAGGTAGGATTAGGCATTACATACTGTTTCATAACCTACTTTCCAAGCTATGAGGAACATATTTTCATTCCAGAAAGTATTAATCTGCAATACAACTGTAACGGCTGCCTAATATTTCACTATACAGACGGACCGGGACATTTAAATTGTTTCCACTTCTTCCCATCTAGTCATTGTTGTATCATAGATTTCTCAGTCATCCTTGATTGTTCCCTTGGGATACTTTCTAGCCTGGATGGTTCAAAAGCTACATATACATCCTCAGATTTTTTATATAGGCCATTACTTATCAGTCCCTTCTAAGTGTGGATGTCAGAACAGTATCTTCCTGAGCCAAGGGCAGGACGACACACATCCAGAGGAAATAACTCTTGCTACAGTGACATTCACCCAGTGCCAATAATCCTTGGCCAGTTAGGTCCCAAAGTGTTGGTCCAGGAAAGAGAAAATCTGAAGTTCAAATTGGGAAAGAAGTCCTGCAAAGTGTTCTCAGAAGTCAGTGCCAGAGTCAGCGTGAGGACTCAAGTTTTGTGGTTCCCAGCCCTGTGTTCTTTCCTCCACATCCCCTGCCTCCCTCATCACAAAAGGGAATGTCATTTGTGCTGAGGAATTAGAGGCGTAACTTGCCACCTTTTCCAGAGGTGCTTATATTTTAAAGAGGAACCCGGAAAGGACAATGTTAAGTCACTATATCCCAAATGGTGGCATTTCAGGCCTCAGTAGGGAGTAGGGTACACCATAAAATGCAGCCACCTGTTCTGCCCACAGATGGAGGAGGAATGAGGCTCAACCAAGAACCAGGGAAACAAAGAGCTCCTCCCCTGGGTGGTTTAAGGGTCTCCATGTCACACGGTGACCCTGGGGACTGTCTACCTCTTCCACAATCCTCCCCTGCAGGAGAGTTTGGCTATGGCCTGTGACAACATCCAGAATATGCGGGCTGACATGGGTGGCACCAACATCCTTTCCCCTCTCAAGTGGATCGTCCGGCAGCCAGTGCACCGGGGCCACCCACGGCTGCTCTTCCTGATCACAGGTGGTGCCAACAGCAACACGGGGAAGGTGCTGGAGCTGATGCGGAACCACACTTTCTCCACCAGGTCAGCCCAGGCTGGAGGTCTGGGGCTCATTATTCCACACTTCCCTAGGGCTGGGGGCACCAGAAGCAGAGAAAGTGTACACAGTGACACAGGAAAAGCGCGGGGCCCATAGTTCTTCCAGGACGTTGTGGAATGGTTTCCAAGTTTGCCTTTCACTCTCAAAAGTTCAAGAAGGGGGAGTTGCCCACACCTCTGTCTCTAAGTCCCAAAGAGCAGCATAGGAAGAGGCTGCCCTGACTCTGCTGGGAGTACACGGGCTCTCTGTGTGTGCATGTGAGTGCCCACAGGTGACGCTTCTTCCTTCTCCCTCTCCCTCTGCCTAAAGCAGGTCCAGCTCTGAGCTGGCTCTGCCGGACCAGGCTTTGTCTCTTCCCCACCCCCAAGTAGGCAAAGATGCAGAGGGGCTGGCAAGTAGTACCATCTGTGTCCCCGTCCCCCAGGTGCTACAGCTTTGGAATTGGACCGAACGTCTGCCATCGACTGGTAAAAGGGCTGGCATCTGTGTCCAAGGGCAGTGCTGAGTTCCTTGCAGAGGGAGAGCGGCTGCAACCCAAGGTAAGAAGAAAGGCCTCCCAGTCTTTTCCAGTGCTGGAACCTCGGAGGCCCAGACAATTCAGACAGAAACTCAATGGCAGAATTGCTATTTCAACCTAAATTTGAGCTCTCCACTAGGCTACCCTGACCTCCCATGAGAACCAGAGAGGTGGCAGCCACAGAGCAAGTAACTCTTAGAGCAACTGCAAGACACTGACCTCCTACTCCACAGCTACTGAGTCATGTGCTCCACCCACTGGTCAAGTACAACTGAGGCACCTAAAGGAACCACCACCTTTACAGCCACAGAGCTGTGTTTGGGGTCATTACTGGCCACCTTCCTTGTGATGACAAATAATGACTCAGAAGAATCTAAAAGACCCGGATGTTAAAGAATCTTCTCTCTTCCAGCACGTTTCACACAAATAACCCAATCCTTAGAAAATCCAGGCCCTCCAGGAGGAGAGTCAGTACTCAGTTTAGCCCAAAGAGGTTTATTGGGAGGCAGCATCTGTGGAAGATAGAAAAGGGAGAAAAAAAAGGACGGCTTCCAGCTAGAAGGCAGATCCAACACTTGTGAAAGGAGAGGAGGAAGCAAACTGGGCAGGGAGAGTCTGACTGCAGTTTTCTGCCATGGCCTTGACCAACCCAATAGGGAGCTCTGGAGCAAAGATTTCCAGCTGGAACGTCTACACTGAGCCGGTGTGGCCACAGGCTAGAATCACTGTCGCGCTCAATCACTGGCAGAGGGGTTCCCAGGGGAGATGTGATGCTTAAGACCTGGGGCACTGCAACCCCGCAACACCAGGGCATGGTCCTCCGTGAAGGGAGATTTGAGAGTACGCCCATCACACTCTTTACGGCACCACAACCCTTAATCCTTTTCTCCAAGTTTGCCATATGTCCAAGGGGATGCTAACCCACAGGTGCTATTTATTGAATGCCTCTCATGTGGCAGATATTTCATGTCCAACATCTCATATAATCCTTCAACTCTATCTTCCCACCTTAACAGAAGGGGAAACTGAGGGCCAGAGAAGCAAATTGACTTGCTTGAAGATTACTATCCTGTCTGTGCTCTGACCCAGACTTCCTCTAAATCCTTGAACTAGTCAGCCATTCTTTGAGCCTCGAATCTTCTCCTTTATAAAATGTTAAGCTTAGAGAAGATGAGAGCAAAGATTCATCCCAACTCTGACATTCTAGATATTCAAGATTCAACCCCACGGCTGGGCAAGTGAACCCAAGATGAGCTCCCTGCTCGTACCCCTTCAAGCTCATGCCCACACAGCCTTTATGATCCTCACCTCTATCCCTGCTTACACATCTCCCCAACCTGTGTTCTGACCCTGCCCAACAGATGATCAAATCCTTGAAGAAGGCCATGGCCCCTGTCCTGAGTGACGTGACTGTGGAGTGGGTCTTCCCTGAGACCACTGAGGTCCTGATATCACCTGTCAGCACCAGCACTCTCTTCCCTGGAGAACGGTTGGTGGGGTACGGCATTGTATGTGATGCCTCCTTGTACGTCTCCAACCCCGGATCTGTAAGTATGCTAGGAATTCCAGGGGCCAGTAGAGTCCAGAACCCATTAGCACAAGCCATCCTGAGCTGGAATTCTATTCATGGCAGCTAGGAACTGATTGAAACTGGATTTACAGTTGTAGATATAGCTGGCAGGCAATGGGTGTTTGATTGTGACACTACTTGGGTGAATGCCGCCCTATCAAAGTGTGGTTCTGAAGAACCCATGCAGAAGAATCACTTGGGGAACTTGTCTAAACTACAGAGCCATAGCACCAATCCATGGTCACTGAATAAGAATCCTTAGAGTAAGGCCCAGTAAACTGCATTTTATGCAATCTCCCCTAAATGATAAAATTCACACTTCAGTTCATGGACAACTGAACGCAGGATTTTTTTTTTTTCCTCAGCATGCTCTTGTCAGCCTGTGTCTCTTTAGATGAATTTGTTTTTTATTTCTTTTGCATGAATAAATCCTATGTATTTGGTGTCACAAGTGGGCTAAATGTAAAAAGTTTCTCAAAGGGAGGTAAAATTCACACTAAAATATGAGAGAGCTGGGCATGATGGTACTTGCCTGTAATCCCAGTACTCAGGAGGCTGAGGCAGGAGGATCACTGTGAATTCAAGCCAGCGTGGGTTACATAAGCAAGTTTAAGGTCAGCCTGGACCCTGTCTTAATTAATAAATAAGCCAGTAAGTAAATAAATAAATAAGAGATTGCCTGAAGAACTTTTTGCTCACCCATCTTCATTTTTTAGTGAGTCTGTCCATTGACTCCTATAGAAATCTCATCTTACTTTGTTTTTAAGGAGTCACAAACTCAATACCTAGAGTAACTGGGGAGCTATGAAGAGGACTTGGTGTAAAAATAAAAAATCAAAGGAGCAGATGCCATGATGGGTATCGGTCATCACTGAGTTCATAGTCGGAGAGGCCTTAAGGAGTGGTAGGCAACGTGACAAACTAGACAGTGCACCCCCAGTGGCAGCTCTACCCTGATAAACTGTCGCCGTGCGGGAATGTGTGCCCTGTGTTCAATGCACTTCCAAGAGAGATCTGAATTTTATATAAATTTCTACTTTTTTTACGCTATAGAATTTCTTAAGAGCCATGATCAGGGTTATGTTATTGATGCCAAATCTTCCACAAACCCTCCCACTAGAAGGAACCTGACAAAGACCCCAACTCCATTCTCCTTTTCTTACTCCTGAAATTGAAATAATTTTCTTCTGCTCCTTGTGGAGATGTTGGACAAACAGCACCTTCATATATTGTTAGTATAGATGTGATCTGTCACAACCCTCCTGGAAAGCAACCTAGAAATGACAAAATTCAAAATACATGTCTTTCAACCCAAAGATGCTACTCCTAGGAATCAAACCAGAGAAATAAAAGTGATGTAATGTATTTGTGACCAAAGATTTTATGGTCACAAAAGTAAATGGCCACAAAGAAGACCACAATAAGGGATGGTGGGACATTACAGAGTTGAATATTAAAGAGATGCAGGATTTCCAAAATGTTTTTCAGGGCCAAGTTCAAGATGCTGATAAATATAAGTAGTATGCTTCAGGTTTTATAAAACAAAAATGATCTCTAAAATCATGTATGCATATAATTTATATATAGTAATATATTATTTCCATATCTATTTCTATGTATGTTTATGTCATGAGGAATGGAATGAGGAACCAGTGATCTATTTTGCTCATTTTAGTTTTTTATCTGGAAACAGATATGACATTTAGAATTATACTTTTTTAAATGTTAATGAATGAAGTCAATAATTTAAAATATAAACTACATAACTGATATGAAAAATAGTTTTTACCATCTCTTGAACAGAAGCCTACCTAAACTCCCTAAGCAAACAACGTCTTTCCCATTCAGCTGGTTCTTCAAGCCCCTCGCTGTCCCATGGAAGTCCTCCCTAACATCAGGCCTCACACCCAGCCCTCTCCCCTCCTCCCTCCAGGACAAGAGGCGAAGGTACAGCATGCTGCACTCTCAGGAGTCTGGCAGCTCCGTCTTCTACCACTCTCAAGATGAGGGAGTTGGCCCAGACAGCGGAGACTGTGCCAAGAGTATGGGGACACCCTTCAACCTGGGGTGGCCCAAGGATGCCTGGCCATTCGATGGAGACTCCAGCACCAATCAAGGTTGGTCTTCTGTGCTTTCTGCCCTCTCCCTTCTGCAGAGAACTTTTTAACAACCATTGCTATGAAGAGTTACCGGCTGCAGAGATGAGTACCATTATGCCTATTTTACAGATGAGAAAACCGAGACTTGGAGAATTTAGCAATACGGCTAAATTACTGGAGCTCAAAAGAGGCCAACAGAGTACAGAAAGGCAGTCTAGACCTTTTTTACTCCAATGCCTCTTCACTATGTTTGTTTCCATTCAAAGGCCATTTACCAATTACTCACTAAGGCTAGGTACCGAGCGCAGTGTGAGGCACCAAGACGGTTCACACCCGGCACCTTCCCTTCGGGCATCTCCATCTGGGGAGATACAATTGAGCTTAACTCTGACAGAAGCAGAATGGCAGGGGCCACAACTGTGAGGATCCTAGGAAGAGAAGCACTCAACCAACACTTCACCCAGGGGCTGATGGAAGATGGGGAGCCTCCTGGCATCAGAAAGGGCCTGGGCAAAGGCGTGGAGGTGTGACACTCAGAAAGCACACACAACTGTCCACTTGTCCAGCTATTTGGAGCACACCATGCTTTTAGAAGGGGATACAAGGGAGAGCTGCTGGGAAGAAGATGGGGGTCAGATAAGGTGAGCTTCCAAGGTTCTGAGGCTGGCGAAGGGACCTGCACACAGTCCAGCTGGCACCCAGTGAGGAACTTAGGATGTTTCCAAGCAGGAAGGAGGTATGCGAGCCCCTCTCCTTCTCTGATGGCTTCCCACTCGCCTCCCTTGCCCAGGTCTGGACCTCTCCCAGCGACGGAGGGCATATAGCACCAACCAGATCACCAACCACAAGCCGTGCCCAAGGGCCACCACTGCCAGCGAGCCGACAGTACCTTCCAGGAGATACCCACTGCGGAAAGCCAAGCTGCAAGACCTCACCAATCAGACCAACCTGGATGACCAGCGGTGGCAGACTGATGTGCAGGTCCCCAAGGTAGGCAGGCTGGAGAGGCGCTGGGGAAGCCCATGGCTAGGGGAGAGCTGTGTCCCTTCCCTCAATTACAAGGCTAAGTCTGCCCATCACTTCCATGGGTAAGTTGAATACTTAGTGGAATACAGAGTCCAGAGCTTCCTCACCCCAAAGCCCCTTTAGGGTGTCAGTTTCTGTTCAAAGTGTATTTATGAATTACCTACTGAGAACAGACAACCACTAGTTTAGGGAAGGGAGTCAGCCACACCTTTCTTCCTCCTCTGACCTTCATCTGCCCAACCCCAGTGATACCTTCCTAATGCAGACACTCACTGGTTAGTGAGAACCCCCAATCCCTGCACCCAGCACTTCCCAATTGGAACTCAGCATCTGAGACTACTGTGCCATTAGATCTTACAGCGGCCCCAGGAGGGAAGGGAGTTTGGGGGCCAGCCATCCCCATTCAGTACACATGTGGAAATTGAGAGCTAGAGAGATAAAGCCACTGACCCAGAGTCACACAGTCAGGCAGGGAACTACAAACCAGGACCATCTGCCTTGCTTTCACATCCATCACCTGTCAGTCTCAGTGGAGAGAATTGGAGGGTCAGAGCCACAGCGGAAAGGATCACCGGTGTCCCTAGACCAGAGCTGCCTCGGAGTCAGGCAGACTCTTCTCCTATGTGGTCCCCCAGCTCTCTTAGCCTCAGATGTCCCACCTATTAAATGGGGAGAATAGGTCATGGGAACACAGACGTTTAGTGGGAGCCAACTCTTAAGTGGAGGACTCTTCCAGGCACTGGCCCAGCACCTGGCACACAGTAGGTGTCCTTCAATGGCGAAAGCATGGGCAGGGTGGCTTCCTTCCCTTCAAGCTGCTGGTTTGATAATTATTATGGTCCATCTCTGCTCATGTCTTCCTCTACTCCTGCCTGTGTGCCTGGCTTCTTTCCCAATCTGATTCTCCCCAACAAACTTGCATGTGCACATGCGCGGTCACACCACACACACACACACACACACACACACACACACACACACACACACCACTTCCTGCAGCCCCTGGCTGGATTTTAGATTCATCTGTTGTCATGGAAACTGTAGCAGCTTGCAGTTTTTCCTCTCTCTGACCCAGTGTAGGTGATGGGGAGTTGAGGGCAGGGGTGAAGCAATCCCAGTCTCTGATGTAGAGAGCAGTGGGAGTTAAGGGTCCCCCAGGACCCACCAGCCAGAGCTAGGAACCAGCTTCCATGGAGACCATCCTAAGAGTGGCCAGTCTGCTCATCACACACACTTGTCCATCCCTAAGACCTCAGGCCCAGAGGCAGGAAGACAGCCCGTTTAATGGCAAGGCACACCCTCCCTCTCAATAATTACTTGATAGGAATGCAAAAGTCCCTACAGTTAACTATTGGCCTGAAAACTTCAGTTACACCTAGTAAGTGCCTTTGTTTCCTCTCCCCCTCCCCCTAGCAAGAGATGTGTGTCATCTCAGAAACCTGAAATTCATTTCAATTAACTGAATAATCTTCAGTTACAAAAGTAATACATACTCAGTATTTGCAATAAAAACTCTCTGACAGTTCAGTTGAGCATGAGATACAAATAGAAATCTCCCTTCCCATACCAACACCCATTTCATTTTGAGTGTTTCTTTCTTGAAATATTACACACAAATGCATGCATGCACAATACACATATATATTTTAATAATTACATAAACAAACTGCTCTCCAGCTTACTTTCAATGTCCCTTCATTCACTTTATAAATATAGTAACATTACTCTTTGTGGCGAAGACTTCTCCGAGATTTGATGAATGACTACATAGTCATATAATCTTCCCCACAATCAAGAACAGAACTATTACGATTTAATTTTTTAAAATAAGATGTATATGAGACACTCTCTCATAATTGTATGAAGAAATCTCTCCTGATTCAGTGTTACGTGATATTCTATCACACGGATGTACCATCATTTATCTCCCCCCCCCACTGACGGATATGTAAATAGTTTTCAGATTTTTACCTTTCTAAACCAACACCGCAACAAATATACAGTGCTCACACATAGATACTTGCACCCTTTAGATTTCTACAGGACTGGATTCCTACCAGTGGAATCGCTGGGTCAAAAGAGTCTGTATTTTTATCGTCATAGATAGTATGTTGCTAAATTGTTCTCCTACAAGTGTACGCCAGCTTACAGTCCAACCTACAGTCCATGAGCCACCCTGACTGCATTGGGTGTCATCAGATGTTTAGATATCTGGCAGTTTGCATGATAGGAAAAAAATTGTAACTTGTTTTAATTTTCCTTGCTCTGATTTTTCATGAACCTGCCCATTTTGATGGGTTTATTGAATACTTTTGCTATAAACTGCTTGTGAATGCCCTTAATCCTTTATTCTTTTAAGTTAATCTTTTCCCTCCAATGCGTATAAAAGCATTTTCCTTTAAAAAAAAAAAACTCCCAGTTCTTCTCTTGCTTTTTATACCAGTGCAAGAATAGGCAGATTAAATCAACAAAACAGCACAGAGAGTCTGTAAGTAGAGCCAAATGTGCATAAAAGCTTTGTTGGACTCCAAGTGGGGGACTAGTAAGCCACACTAATTCAATGGATAAATTGTATTTAATAACAATGAGGTTTGTACCATTTGGAAAATCAAGGGAAAGCTTGTTCTATCTCCTTACAGTAAACTAAATTTCATGTGAATCAAAGACTTAAATACACAAACAAAAATAAAATCACAAAAATTCTAGAATATTTTTGAGTGGGAAAGACCTTTTAAGCAAACATATGGAAAGACATAAGGAAAAGGTTGATAATTTTAACCACACACAAAAAGTTTTAAATCTTATGCCAGAAAAAAAAAAAGTATTTAGAATTATCCGTGGTGTGTGATTTTCCATGGTCTCTCTGCGGCTCAAGATTGATCTTGCTGATGTTTCGCATGGGTCAAAGAGACCAGGTCATAAATTCCTGGGTCCCAGAGGGGCAGTGTCCCACCAGGGACTGTGGTGCTCAGGAAAGAGCTACAGCAGGGTGCAGAAGACACCATAGGCACCACCTCCTCCTTCTCTATCTTGAACCCCTAGCCCTCGCTGAACAGTGGTCAAGACCTGAGCCAAGGCCCCAAACTGCACGGTCCAGGAGCCCGCAGGCCCTCTCTGCTGCCT
The DNA here is from genome assembly GCA_004363535.1 of Dasyprocta punctata. Lineage (NCBI taxonomy): Eukaryota > Metazoa > Chordata > Mammalia > Rodentia > Dasyproctidae > Dasyprocta > Dasyprocta punctata. The sequence continues at coordinate 54,137 of RJWM01003996.1, forward strand.
CAAGGCTGCTGGCCCTACCTGCCCTCTGGCCAGGAGACCTTGGCCTGGAACCCCACAAGGGAGCTGGATCCCGGATCCAGCCTGAAATCTGCCCTGGACAGCCGCAGCCCTGGGGATCAGGGTAAGTGTCCAAAGGTGCAGGACCTGATTAGGGACAAGGAAGAAGCCTACATTGTGGCCCAACTACAGATGACAGACCTAGAGGGCCAAGGCCTGGTCCCACCTTGAAGGTCTGCTTTGGCCCACCCTGCCCCGGGGACCTCACCATCCCCATCGTCCCCACCGAACCTGGCCCTTGGACTGCCCAGGAGGTGGCAGCTCCCTTCTCTGCCCAGCCCATCCTATAACCCCGCCCCACAGGTTTCCTGGAAGGTGGATCTGTCCCTCTCTTGGGGACAAGCCCATGTTACACATCTGTCTCGGGAAAACTAAGCTTGTTCCCCGGGGAGGGGGATGGGTTATACTTGTTTAGGGGCAACTGTGCCCTGGGGAGAGACGATGAACTGTGGGTAGGGGTCCTATCTCCCCACTCAGCGCTCAGGGCTCGACCCCCTTGGTCCTCCACTCCACAGAACCATCCTATCACCCCTTCGCCTTGGAGACCGAGACATCTTCGGACTGGGAGCCCATGGCTGAGTCCGAGGAGCAGGCCAGTCCCGGCAGGCCCAACACCACCCCAGGCCCGGTGCTGGGCAAAGCCCTGGTCAAAGGTCTGCGCGAGGGCCAGCGCGTGCAGTGGGAGGTGAGCTTCGAACTGGGACCACCCGGCCCAGAACCGGGCAGCGCGCCGGACGCCGACCTGTGGAATGAGACCTTCCACCACCTGGCGGCCCGCGCCGTCATCCGCGACTTCGAGCAACTGGCGGAGCGAGAGGATGAAATCGAGCAAGGTGAGCCCCTCAAGTCGGATGGGTGCCCCCTCCTCGAAGCCCCGCCCACAGACCTCCAGGCACCTCTCTTCCCCCACCCCTGGACATCTCCAGCCCCCATCCACCCCTCCAGGTGACCTCTCCAGCCTCTTTCCCCTCCCCTCCTGTCCTGCAGCTTCTCCCCTGCAGCTACCCCTGCAGGACTCTGAACACTAAACTGTGGCAGTGGCCACTGGGGTAGCCACCTGCTGCGCCCCTCTGGGGCAGCTCCTTCACCACAGTCTATCACTGGGCTGTCCACGCGCTCCCCCACAATGCCACCACCGGTTGGCTGGGGCCAGGCTGGAGGCTGGGCCTGCAGAAGCGGCCGAACAGGGCACAGTCAGGAGGCTCCCTTCTTCCTTACTCGGGAGTGCTTGGCACAGACTAGCAGAGAAGCTGACAGCAATTAAACAATTACACAAATAATTAATGGAGTGCATTTGTCCTGAGTGCTATTAAGCACAAGTACAGGGCTCCCGATCCATTGTTTAACAGAGATGGCGGGGAGCTAATTTAGTCCAGACACTGGGGTGGACTTCCCTCCGGAAGCCGCTGGGGGATCTTGACCGAGCACAGGGGCGGAGAAGAGGTAGTGATGCAAACAGAAGCAGCATTATATGATTTCTTTGCTTGAGGTGTATGTTTTATGTGCATCGTACGTAGTGTATATTTTATGGTGTACTTTCCGATAACGCATGTTATTATTATTTTTTCTTCCCATGAGTACTTCACCTTGCAGTTTATACAGCATTTGTCAGACTTTATCCTCTCGGGCCCCTGGCCAGTCTTTTGCAAGGAGCAGCTAGGAGACTGCTCGCTACAGCTGAAAGAGGGTCGTTGGGGTCGCAGCCCCAGGCCCTGTACCTACTGGGTGACCCTGCACACCCACTCTCTGTCTGATTTCCAATCTTCTTGGCAGTTTAATGGGTCAGAGCAGTGGTTTGCACCCACCCTTCAGGAGACCTGTGAAGTCCTGAGGCAAGTTTCCCAACAGACTTTTGCAAACTTAAAATATAAAGTACAAACAATATAGAGTTTAAAAATAATTAAAGTTATTTAAGAGAATTAGCTATCATTCTAAGATAATGACTCACTTTTTTTTATTAAACTATCCTTTCTTTTGTGAAATGATGATGGGTTTTCTCTTAATGTCTTTAATGAGCAAATAGTAAAATCCCTGGATTTTAAGGCCGATTTAATCCCAAAGATGGGGGTCACTGGCTGCACCCTACTTTCAACTTCCAGAACCTCCCTGTCAGGCAAGACTTTGAAGCCCAAACAGTGACCCTTGCCCTCCCCCTGCAGGGTCCAGTCGCCGCTACCAGGTGAGTGCCATGCACACCAGCAAGGCCTGCAATGTCATCAGCAAGTACACAGCCTTCGTGCCCGTAGACGTGAGCAAGAACCGGTATCTGCCCACAGTGGTGGAGTACCCCAGCTCAGGTAAGGCCCAGGGTGGCTGGGTACCCCTGAGGACCGTGAAGGACCCCATGAACTGGAGAAGGGGCTAAGACATGATGAGGGGTGCAAAGTAGGTCCTGGAAGCAGGAAAGGCCCCCCAAAATGGTTTGAGTACCAAGGGATAAGGGACATATGGTATCTCATCTCTCCCTTTTCCCCACCCAATGAAAATAACTTTACTTTTTCCCATAAAGAAATGTGAGTGATATGTGCTCCTTGTAGACAATTCCAAAATACAGAAAGATATAAAATCAGTGAAAATGATAGGACCGTCATCTGGAATGAGTGCTGCTTACCTTCTTGGTGTGACCATCCTTCTAGATTTCTCTCAATGAATATCTATCTGTGTGTTAAGAAATCAAGACAGATAACGTTACATCTATCGGAACATAACATTATGTGCTGTAGTTTACAAAATACAGATATGTAAAAGTCTATCCTTGAAGTGAATCTGTATCCTAATTTCAATAGCTGCGGTGTACTCCACCGTGACACAATGCTACTTTTTAAGGGCCAGCTTGTAGTCTAGAGTTTTCCGAGGGCAGAGTTCTCTAAACATAGTCTGAGGGGTTTGGCGTCATCTCTCTTCCATCCGCCCCTGTCAGCAATGCACTGGGACTTCAGGGTCCTGTCTTGTGGGGGGGAGAGCCAGGACACAGGTCTCTGTGACAACAATCACAGAGAGGACAGGGAGTTCCCAAGAATATCAGCACTTTAACTAACTAGAAAATATTACTGCTTCCTGCACATCTCAGCAGTGGCAAGATAGAGATTCTTATCCCCATTCTTTAGATAGGAAAACTAAGGCTCAGAATGGTATAAATCTCTTCCAGCTGAAAGAGATGGGGCTAGGGTTGAAACTTGGGTCTTTGTGACTCCAAAGCCCATGGTGTTATCTTGGGAGAACTGGAAGCCTGAAGCCAGAGTGATTCCCACCAGCCTTGGGGAAGGGACGAGGACTCTACACCCAGCTGACCCCTTCTCTTTGTCCTCCAAGAAGGTGTCACACATCGGATGGTCAGTTCCCGGGTCCTGACCCGACAGTGGAGGGGCTCATCTGCTGGCTTTGGCTGGCCCCAGACCATGCTGGGAGAAGACTTGGCCGCAGGAGATGGCACATTTCAGACCCTAAGTAAGAATGTGTTCCGAAGCCTGAGCCCCTGAAGTTACTGCCTGCTCCTGCCCTAAGTCCCAGAGGCTCCTCTGTGACTCTACTCTGGGTCTTCAGCAGGCCCAGGGCAGGGCCAGGCCCTCTAAGGTCTAAGGTGATCCGGGGACTCTGCATAGCTCAAGTCTGACACCATTAGCACGGTCTCTAGGCAGACAGAGCTGCTGGGAGTGGGGTTGGGGGAGGGCCACCCTACACAGCTCCTCTTCCAATTCCCGCTGCCTTGGTGGTGACTCGTCCCACCTTCCAGCCTCTGGGTCTTTCCAGGCTCCAAATGTCAGCAAACCTAATAAACAAGGGGTGTGGGGGGAGCAAGGAGCAAAAAGGCAGGCCCATCTGTTTGGGTCCCCCCATGTGTTTTCTTTCAGGATTCCCAACAGCTTCCTCTCGGCCCTCACCTGATTTCATTGTGCCTGCAGTTTAAATCTAGCATCATAATTTGACCTTTGTGTGACCTTGCACTAATTTACAGGATGGCTCACGTGCATCCTGCACGCATGCGGGTCTTTCTGGCTCTCTAAGTGCTGCGCTGGTCCTGACCCTTCCTTATGTCTCACTGGCAACGGTGAAGATGTCACTGGGAATCCCGTCTGGCCACCAGCCCGGCCAGCCACACTTAAGAACATTTGATCCAAGGGACTAGGAAGTCCTCACAGAGACCCTGATGGGTAGAAAAGAAACACTCTGGGAGGTGGCAGACACCCAGGGTTTCTCTTAAAATAAAGTTCCGCCAACCCCTTGGTCCCATTGGCTTCCAGACCCCAGGGAAACCCGCTGTGTCCCTGAGCCACACTGAGCTCCCCAGGGGTTTCCCACCCACCCTTTCCCTCTCCCCAGCTCAGCTCTTGGTGACCTGTGGCTTCCATCAAAATCACTTCAGTTAATCTAACCTCTAAACTATTATTCTGCCCCACACCCTTTCCCTCCCTAAGGAAGATGAGGCCAACACAACGTTTTCTGTGTGCTGGGCACTGGTCAAATCATACAGAGTGCCTCATAAACATCTCGAGAGTTTCTTCGATCGCTCCAAATTTAAAAATGAGAAAACCAGGGCTTAGAGAGGTTAAGTGATTCACAGAGGTCACACAGCTGATATGTGATGCAGCCATGGCTTGATTCCAGTGTTTGGCCCTGAAGCCATGAGGTTAAGCATCCTCCAATTTTTGTCCTATTTGTCTTGGTCATTCAGTCATTCCATCCGTAGTTCATTCTTGTGCTCAGGGTAATGAGGAGAACTCCCCTTGGCTAATGGTCTCATTTTGGGAGACAAAGGTTTTGCTCATTATATTTGTACATGGAACTTTTCCTGTAATTTGGACCTTCCCTTATAGTGGGTTGTTCCATTAGTCTAACCCTTGAAGTGGTAAGTATAAGAATAATCACCTGGAGTATGCATTTTGGACTGGTTTTCCATGTTGTAGCCACAGAGGAAAGGCCGACCTCGCCCTTCGGTGAGCTCCTGTCCCCCAGCCGAGAGAAGCGCACAGCTTCGGAAGGTGAGTGGCAGCCAACACGATCTCTCTTAATGAAGCTGGTGACATCGGCCCTGACATCAGGAGAGGGTCTGAGCACCAACAAGGCTGAGTCCCCCTGATGCCTCAAAACAGCCCTGGGAGAAGTAAAGAGGGTCCTCCCAATTTAAAAATGGGGAAACTGAGGCTTGAAGAGAGGAAATGATTTGCCCAATGTCACACAGTGAGTTAGTGACAGACAGATCCCCGAAGTCCAGGTGAGGGATCACTGAATCACTGCACTCTGCTTAGCATCCTCCAGCAGTGCCCCAGATGAAAGGGGTGGATGTAAGGCACTCAACTACCCCCACAAGGGGCCCCCCAGAAGATGCCAGTGGCTACCTGCCAAGGACATACAGAAGCTAGTTTCTTACATATTTCACCTTTCCATATGCCAACTGACTCAGAAACAGCCCTGCAGCTGGTTAGCCCAGGTCCCTAGGGACATAGGATGCCCCGCCCCCACCCCACTAAGGGCTCCTGTTTCCCCAGCTAGGTAGTGAGCCGTTCAACCTGTCACCTGTCAGGCCTCACTCTGTCACTCTGTGGCCCTCCAGGTCTCCTGCACAGCCTGCCTACCAACACTCTTTCCTCCACGAAGGCCTCAGAGACTCTCTTTGGCTCCAAGTAAGTAGGATTTCCGGTGAGGGCCTGGTGCTCTGCCGCCTCCCACTTTCCCGCAGGTGTCCCCAGCTGGGGAGCTAGGGACAGGCCAGCCTGAGGTCAAAATGGGGGCTAAGAAGGCACCCTGCCCAGAGGTATTGCTGCCCTCTGGGTCTCACTGTCTGACCCCTACACACTCTGTAGTTCGCCTCCCACAGTTCCGTGGTCTCTTTAAACAGAAATGCTCTGGGAGGCCGAGTCTAGGGCTCTTCCCACCACTGGCCTGGACAAGGTTACAATATCAAAAAAGGGAACAAACCCATGCCTTGTCCTGCTGCTAATAACTTGCTGAGGGACGTGGAGGCAGATACCACCCTCTCTCCTCAGGCCTCCATTTCTCTAGCCACCAAGGGAGGAGGCGGAGGGGGCCTTCTGTTGGATCATTCTGGCCCTGACTTTCGGAGGCTTCTGGGTGGGTCTGAGGAAGCCGGGGTGACGGGGACACCTGACTCTCCCCCCCCCACCCAGGCTGAATTTCAACAAGTCCAGGCTGCTGACTCGAGCGGCCAAGGGCTTCCTGGGCAAGCCGCTGGTCAAGGCCGCAGAGTCCACCTCGGGAAGCCAGAGCTCTGACTATGTCCCTCTGGTGAGTGCCCCAGACCACTGCCCAGCCTCCTGGGCAGCCAGGCCTTCCTGGGGACCCTGCCCACTTGTCTCCAAAAGGAAGGGAGACCTCACCTTAAGCACAGATTCCCCTGATTTCTGGGGCTCCTGGAGCTTCCCACCCAAGCAGCCGACAGGGCAGAGGGAGTTGGCATCAGTCCCCTGCCCAGGGGTCTAGGGGTGTTGCTAGAAGACAGTGCCAGTGTCACAAAACTTCTGTGCCATCTGCTATCTCTCATTTAAAAACTCCTGGGCATTTTGCATTCAACTCCACCATCTATGTGTGTCTGTTTTTCACTACACAAAAATAAGCCTTGAAATGACTCACAAGTGAGTAAAATTAACACCCCAGGGACATGCACCGTGTTTAGCAAGTGGCTCTGCAGACGCCCCAGCAAGCTGTGGCAGGAGAGAAGTGCAGGTCTGGAGTGGGCTTCTCCAAATTGAGAACAAAACAGATGGATCAGGCAGCAGCTGGGGCCTTCCAGGGCTGAGAGATCACAGAGTGCTCAAAGGAGGGACGTGGTTTTCACTTCACTGTACCCAAGCACGCAGTGTCATTTTGAATTCCCAGATATCCAGGGCAACAGAGCACTCAGCAAGGATTTATGGAGTCAGGCTCAGGGCTAGACCCTGGGGAGACATCTTTGAACTAGAGAAATGTAATCCTCCTGAACTCACGGTGCTAAGTGTCCAGTGAGACCCAGACAAAGAACCCAGCAATTCTACACTTGGGAGCTGTGAGAGGAGAGGTCCAGTTTGGAAGGGGAATGCAGGGTTGATTGACTCAGGCCTGATGTGGGGGCAGTGGTAGCATCAAGCATGACTTCTGAAGGAGGTAATAATGGCTAAGCTAAGACCTGATCGATGAGGAATTAGAGAAGAGAGGGACAGCTTGGTGGCTAGAGTTTGAGTTTAAGGAGTAAGAGTCCAGCACAAACAAGGCTAGGTTGTGCAAGAATTTATAAATTGTGTTCTAGACTTATGTTCTGAGAGATAACTGAAGTGCAGAACTGACCCTCCAGAAAGAAGATGATCCATGGCTCATTGAGGTCCCTCCGGTGCACGACAGCGGGACTGAGCAGGGAAAAAGAGGAGAGAGAGGCAGGGGTAGCAACGAGGAGGAGGCTGACAGTGGATTGCAGAGCCATTTAGGAAGTAAGCCTGTTGGGACTTAGAAATGGATGGCTGTGTGTGGAGCGGACGAGAGGTGAACGGGCCAGGGTCTTCAGGATGGCCCTGCACAGTCCCCCTGGCCACGCTGGGCCCACCCGCCCAGGGTGAGGGGTAGGTGTGGAGCAGAGATACTGAGCTGGGCTTGAAGAGTGATCCATGAGCAGAGGCTTTAGGAGAAAGAATAGGGAGGCTTATTGGCCTGAGTCTCCTGAAATTCCCCAGGCAGCCAGGCGGGGGTGGAGAGGATGGGGTGGGCTTTGTGGATCCGGGACTTCTGCATGGCTTGGGGCTCCATGGGCTGAAATGTGTGAGGCTCACTGAGGGGCTCCCCCCACACACACAGGTGTCTCTACAGCTGGCCTCCGGTGCCTTCCTGCTCAGCCAAGCCTTCTGCAAGGCCATCCACATCCCCACGGAGAAGCTCATGCGGACCTCGCCTTTCTCTTGCCACCGAGTGTCCCTCTCCGCCCGCCAGCTGTGCACCAACCCCTCACCTCAGCGCCTAGCCTGCAACACCATCTCCCTGGAATCTCTGGCTGAGGGCGGGCCAGGCTCAGATCCCAGGGTGCTGGAGGAGCACATGGGAAAGCTGTGGGCCACGGTGGTGGGGCTGGCCTGGCTGGAGCACAGCTCAGCCTCCTACTTCATTGAGTGGGAGCTGGTGGCTGCCAAGGCCAACTCATGGCTGGAGCAGCAGGAGGTGCCTGAGGGCCACACACAGGCCACACTCAAGGCTGCTGCCCGCCAGCTATTTGTGCTCCTGCGGCACTGGGATGAGAACCTGGAGTTCAATATGCTCTGCTATAACCCGAATTATGTGTAGAGGGGAAGGGGTTGGTAGTGGGGAGGGATGGGCCAATCTGGCCTGGTGGAGGAACTTCTTGATGCTGTAGCCAATACACTGAATGCTAGAAAGAGCCCTGAACTGGCAGTTGGGAGGCTTGAGTTCCATCCCAACTTTGCTACCACCTAACTGTGCAGCTTTAGGTCAGTCCCTATCCCTGTCTGGGTCTTGGCATCCTTAGCTACCAAATAAGAGGCTGAGATGAGGCAGGAGGATGAGATCTTCAAATGGTTCAACGGTTCCTTTCTGCCCAGAATTTCAGGCAATCCTGGGGTTTGATGCTACTAGGCAATGGCAAATGAAAACACAACCAAACCTGAAATTTCTCTGCAGGCAAACCCTGAGGGCATGGAGTAGAGATAGTATCCCCCCAATAAAAGGGCCAATGAGAGAACCCAGCAACTAAAGTAACCAGACCTACAAGCCTACATCCAGGCACTGAGAGACCTCCTCTGTCTGTTATGCTAGGGATAGGCTCTTGTCCCCAAGGTGACAGTCTAGGACACCCCACTTCCCACTTCAAGGGCAACTGGAGAGCCATCCTTCCTGATACTTTCCAAAGTTACTTGAGGGCCTTTCCCTGGGCAAGGAAACTTTTTAGTTTCAGTTTGCAGATTTCTGGGGCTTCCTGTCTAAGGAGAGGCGGTGGGCAAACCCAGGGAGATAGAGACCCTGCAAACCAAAGTGTTAGATTGAAGCTTCAGTCTGTGCAGAAACAATCCAAAAAAATAGACATGCTCACAGAAGTCAGGGAAGACAGCAGGTGATACTTGAAATCATGCACATACTTTCAGAAGCTGGATAGAGTGGACTCTATGCACTTGTGTTGAGAAGCTAGAGAGGCACTTCCGTGGGCACTGCATTCTGGGATAGTGAGATCCGTCTCCGACCACACCACATTGTGGGAGAGATGGTGTCTTTGCAGCAGAAAACAATGCTTGACTGCAGTGCCTCTGGGGATGGTAACTTCAGCTAGGTGGCATGATTGGTTTGGCAAAATGAAAGGATCATGAAACATCAAAGGTGGAACCACTGGGGCTCCCCCACCCCAGGCCCACCACATGATACTCATGGATTGGTGGACCCAGCCTCTCATTCCCTCATGACTAGGGTCAAACTGCCCAATTGCCATTGCCCTACAGACCCTTCAGAGATAGGTCTGGGCCTCCAGGCTGAATTGACATACCACAAACCCCTCTTTCCAAGGCCTTTGCCTCTCCTCATCAAACTCCTTTCCCACGGAATGGTCCAGGACCTTGATGCGAACCCCTTAGACATCCCTTTTTTGGGAGGGTAGTTGTGTTGTGGCTCTGGCACAAGTCCAAGCCTCAAAGAATGGCCAGTCTAGCATAGGGACCAGAGGGAGGGAGGAGGGGCCGACAGATTTCCAGCAGGTGTGAATGTGACCAGATGTGGTGCCCTGGCCCCGCCCCATCCTGCCTTTCCTTGAACACGCAGCGTCTCCCAGCAGGGCCCCTGCAGCCCTTAGTGATCCCTGCTTCACTGGCTGGCTCGGCTCCTCTGGGAGGAACCCAGTCAGCCAGTCCCTGACACTGTGCCACTGTGACTCCAGTGGGTCAGGATACCAGGCTGGGGCGTGGACTCAACATCAATGCCACCAAGGAGGACAAGAGCTTTAGGTTGTCTTACTCAAGACCCTAAAGAGGTGTTAGGACCACAGTGTCATCTCCCTGTGCTCCTCTCTGCCCCCACCCCATTGGACCCTCCACTTCTTTAGCTATGTAGCCTGCAGCCCTAGCTTCAGGGCAAGGATGGAGGGGGCAGTGTTCACTTCCTGGCCCACCACTGATGGAAAGATTGTCAAGCTTCAAGTCAGAGTGCCCGGGGTTAAGATCTCAGCCTTGATTAAGTTTGGGCAGTGGCTTCGCCTTGCTGGGTGTTCTGGAGCTGGGGTCTGCCCACTGCTCTGACATTCCCAGACAATCTGCCTCTAAGTTTCTCCCTCGCGGTGAACATGGATTTGCTCCATTTCTCCATGCCTGTATCCTGGGCCTCCTTTCCCCCTCTAACCTAAATAGGTTGTGTCAGGCTGTCCAGCCCCTGCCCCTGTTTCCCCATAAGCCTGATTCTCACTGTTCAGGCTTTAGTATGGACAGTGACTAGGATTTGAGGCAGTCTAGCCCCTGCCGAGGGTGATCAGTACATAAGCTGCCTGGACGGTGTGAACCAGAAACCCAGCGAGGTGATGAACACACCACCTGCTTCTCCAGCAAGCTCTTCAGATCGCACCCCTGCAGCAGCAGCAGCCGGAGCTCAGAGATGTGTTTGATATAAGATCTGCACCAACCCAGGCTCCCCTGCTGGGCACCCAAGTGCAGAGGAACAAATCCTTTTTGGTTTCAAGTAGCTCCAGGACTGTGGAAGGACATCGAGACAAGAGGTAATTTTAAGGTAACACCAGTAATATAAAAATGATTCGCAACCTCAGGAATCTACTGCCAGGATTGCCAAGCAGAGGACTGAAGAGACTCACTTGAAGGAAAAGATAAGAGCCTTGGGTAATGAGCACCTGCCTAGAGGCTAAAGGGGTTGCAGAGGTCCTCCTATGATGCAGCACAACCCATGCAAGCTGGGAAAACTAGGATTCATCTGATTTAATTCGTTAAACTAGCCCTTGTCTTCTGGGTCATATAAAGGCACACTGATGCCCTGCACTGTCTGAAGAAATACTAATGGCTGCCTTCAGTGGGAAAAAAACTGAGCAAAGAATTGGGGGCCTAAGTGTTGGTCCCAACCCCGCCACCAGCAGACTGTGTGACTTCCGGCACATTGCATGCTTCCTCTGAGGCCCTGTCTCAACTTTTGGGAGATTCACTTGATCAGCATTTCCAACCCTGTTGCTCAGGTGAGATGTGAATAAGCCACCCACAGGAAACTGTCCTGTGGGCGAATATATGGGCAAACACTGGGAGAACAGACTTCTCTAGGTTTGGATGTTATGTGTAGCTCCAGTGAGGTGACCCAGCTTGCTCAGTCGGAAAATGCTGGTCTAGATCTCCCTGGGGGTTCTTTGCTCACTGCCATCCGCAAGCCTTTATGCCAGGTTCTGGGGGGCACTGCTGCAAACACACTCGATGCTCTCTCCATCCCTGTGGAGCTTGCAAGAAGCATTTGAAGAGCCTCTTCCATGAAGCATCTTCCCATTCCCTGGGGTTGCGGGTGGGGTTTTCCTGAGAAATCACACTCCCAGTCCCCTGGCCCTGTCATGCTTGGTGTGGCTGCAGACTGGCACTGCCTGGATGTCACCTGCACTAAGCCACCCTGTGAGCCCACAGGCGCTCACTGATGGTTTGGCTACAGCTGGCCGCAATAGGACTCAGTGCTGCACAGTCAGCAGAGCTCCCAGGTAGACCCAGGAGTCCCTGAAATGGGGTGCATGAGGGTCAACCTCCTGCCATGCAGACACAGAGCCCTGTCTCTGAGTCTTCTCTCAGCAGAAGAGACCATCTCTGGATCCCAGGAAAGCTGGGCCCTGCCCTCAGAAAAACTCAGTACACATTGGTAAAGAAGTTGCCTCTGCTTTCATCCTGCACCTGTGTTTCTCAGCCAGTCCCCAGCCTGCAGGCAAAAAGAATGGCGTCCCCTGTGCCCCCGACCTTCACTGGCACTTGCCATGGCTAATGAATGGAGGGGCTGGTTCCAAGACCAGCGCTGCAGGCTTTTCCTCTGCTCTTCTTATGTGTGAGAAAGCAAAGGTACCCTTCCTCCTTTCTAGCTGGTTCACCTGTCAGTAAAGGTTTCTGAAAGTTTCCTCTAAATCCTGATCATATCCAGCTAAGCCCCACCCTTATCTGAGGGCCAGGTTTTTCCCTCTGTTGGCTATTGTTTCCCTCTTTCTTCCTTATCTGGGACTCCCAAGGACAGGGAGTGAAGAAAGGGGTGCCCCCCACTTGCTATAATCTGTGTGTCACCCCAGCCCTTGCCACCATGCCGCCTCTCACCACTTGGACATCATCATGTCTCCAAGTGACCCAAGACATAAACATATTCAACAGCTTCAGTGCCCTGGGGAGGCGAGAAACTGCCACCCCGAAAACAGATTGTATTTTTATTGCCTAAGCACTTGGGAAAGGTCTTCTTTTTCCCCCTCCTAGGGACTAAAGAAGTCAACAGCAATGACAACAGCAACAAAAATCTGCGCATCCCTCAGCTGTAACATAGCACACTCCACAATGCCAGTGTAAAAATAACTAGGGCAGAGGCGTGTGTGGCATTTTGCAACTGGATAATCTGATCCACAGAGATCTGTCCCCAGGTCAGGAGCTTGGCAGCAGCGCCTGGCCAAACCTCTAGCCCCCTACTACGGAGCAACCCTGACCCTGGGTCCAGCCTGCCCCAGGCCGCTGACAGCAGCCTGTCAACAGCACTGCCTCCCTGAGTCACCTGACAAAGCGGGGTTTCCTCCTGTCCATGCTGCAATTCTCTGTGGCTCGGGGCCAGCTGCCTTGAACTTACAGCTGCTTCCAAGGCAAAGCGCCTCGTCTCAATGTGCTGACTGTGGCGATGTGCGTGGTATAGTTTTACTATTTGCCCAGGTGGCTTTGGCTCAAGTGGCATGGCCGGTGCTTGTCCCTGTCAGAGCCTCAAGTGCCTATAACATGCTGTCCTGTTCCTTCACCTGCACACAGTAATATCCCTACAGTGCCTGTGACACTTCTTGTTCTTGGAGTATATACATCACCTTCTTGCCTGGTGGCCAATTATGTAGATGTTGTGATGGCCTGGATGGCAGCTGTCTAATGCTCATGATCCTTTGCAAACCCTGCCCTTGGGCTGTTTGTATCTGTTCTCAAAGGAATGGCTTCTTTGTATATGGTGACTGCAGTTCTCCTGTAGGCTTTGAGCTCATAAAAAAACTGTCAACATGGCAAAATTATACTTGCGTCTGCTCTTTTGTTGTCAAAGCCCATTAATACCTGGCTTTCAGTGATTCAGGGATCTTTTTGCCTTGCTTAGTGTCTTGGTTTGGGTTCCTCCTAAGGTGGCCAGCTGTTCTAGTTTGTCTGCATCTGGGAGAGATTGCCACAAAGTGGGACTTTCAGTTTTAAAACTGGGATAGTCCTGATCAAACTGGTACAAGCTGGTCACAGCAGTGTCTCCAGCAGAGCCTGAGATAAGGATTCAGTGAAGTGTACTTGGAAGATCCCAGGAAATATCCTTAGAGAAACACGGCAGTCAAATGGAGACACAAAGGACACCAATAAAGGAAATATTACTTAGCAGGTTACTGCTAGGGCGTCAGTGAATGAATGGGATGAGTGTGTACCAATTCCACTCAGTCATTCACTGGGGCTACTCTGGGGCACCTATTCCTTGGTGCTGCTGGTCTACCTCAGGTGCCCCTGCTAAGCAGGTTCCTATAGCCTGAGAAAGACACTAGGCAAACACATGCAGGTCCTGGCAAATGTCTTCAACCCCTGCACCTCCTCTACACAAGTAAGAGACAAATATTCAGCCTCTTTGCAGATTGGAGGTTCCAGACGCACTCTATACTATTCCAAGACCTCTGAAATAATGAATGACCAGGAAGCATCACTATTGAAATAGAGGCAATCTAAATGACAAAAGGTAAACTCACATTTTCTATACTTTTGATTTAGTTTGAAATCAGTAAGCTGAACTGTGAAATTGATTTTTAAGTTAAAAAAAAAGAGAAAGAAAGAAAAAAAAAGAAAGAATGAATGAAATGTGGGTACTAGCAGAGGCAGGCCCACGTGCACTGCACCAAAATAAGCCAAGTGGCCACCCAAGGCACCGACAGCACCTGCTGCCACCTCTCTCCTGAGCTGCTTTCCACATTACACACTTTTCTGAGAAGTAATTAATAATCACTCAGTATACTTATTCACCCAACATATTTATTCAAAAAATTGCATGCTGTCCTGGGACCCACACAAACTGGCCCCAAAGTCAAACATTTGGAAATCCTATAGCAACTTCCATTGTTTCCTCAAAGACAGTCATCCTGCTGTAGATTTCAGGGAGAACAGTTGACTAAAAAAGGAATTTCCAATAGGCCAAAGACATTTCTTCGACATGCCAGTGGCCCTAACCGAAATGACTTGAGTGGCAACAGGCTGAAATTAAAGTCAACAGAACCCTGCTCACCGGTGTGACCCTCCCAGATGACTTCATCACTGAGACCGAGAAACCCTTTCACTGCCCCCACTGCAGCTCAAAGTGACGGGGGACCCAACGGCCCCTGAGCACCCCCCTGAATTACATGAATGGGACACACTGCCTTTGGGAGAAGCATGCGTCTTTGTTCTCCTATTGGGCCTCCTGTAAGAAGCAGGGTGAGTGTGTGTGTGTGTATGCAAGCCTCTGCTCAGCCCTCCCTCGGGGAAGAACATGCTAAGGAAAGCAGGGGCTCAGGATTCTTGGGTTCTCTCCAGAAACCAGTGCCTGAGGTTTCTAGGGCTCCTATGTCGTCCTTTCTATGCCGTCCAGGTCCCTCCAAAAATGTGAGCTCCTCGTTAGGCTGGTCTGAGATGAGGAGGAAACACCAAGTTGGGTCCTAGCTCAGCTCTTCCAAGCTCTCTAACTCTGTCATGAGACCTCCAACGCCCTCATTTCTTCTGAGCGTCACCAGGAATCTGCCGTTCATAAATCCCTCCTGGAATCCAGACCGCCTGCACCCAAAGTCCAGCTCCCCCAGATCCACGGCCCTGCAGAAAGAAAGAGGCCCACACCCCACTATGATACATTGAGAATGGGTCAGCAGGGGTCACACTTGCTGGGGAGGGTGGGGGAGTGGGGCTCTGGGATGGCGGCCAGCCGCAGTCAGAGGACGAAAAGGAGGTCACTCGCAATGGCTTCCTCGGCCGTCCTGCGATGAAGCGCTCTCAAGGGCCTGGGTCCTCCAGGTGGCAGACATGGGGCCCTCCCAGGTGCTGGGCCAGTACTCGTCTCCCCTGCACTGGTGGCTTCAGCAACTAGGCTCCCCCAGAACAGGAAAGCAGGGGTTGTCTGCACAGATGGCCTTGACGCTCAAAACCCAGCGCTGCTCTGTCTGTCCAGCAGAGGGCGCTGAGGGCGTGCACTGCCTTCTCAGCCCTGGGCGGTTGCACACCATCATGTGGGAAACGGTTCGAAAGCTATTCCTGTCCTCTGACAACAGTTTTTCTTCTCAGCTAAAAACGAGTGCCTCATGATGGCCAGGAAGCCCACTGAAAGGCTGTGCTGGTAACGACTCCCGCCAGTGTGGGGGGTGGGGGTGGGGTGTCCAGTTACCAGGCTGGCTCACTGGTGGCTGCACAGGAGAAAGTGGTCAGTTGGCCCATTCCTCCTCCCCTTCTTCCTCTCCACCATGCTCTCCCTCCCTCTTCCTCAAACCTCATGCAAAGCCCATTTCTTGCAGGAAGCTTTCCCAGACCTCCTTCCAGGAAGTGGCATATTTTACTAATGTGTGTGTGATGGATGGGTGGGTGTGTGTGTGATGGGTGTGTGTGTGTGTATGTGTGTGTGTGTGTGTGTGTGTGTGTGTCTTTGCTTCACCCATCAGACTGGAGGGTCCCCAAGGGCAGAGATCTCTTCTCCTCCATCAGACAGGGGAATCTCTGAGGGAGGAGACTGTGCCCTCCTTGAGCTCCTGTCACACCGATCTTAGCACTCTTATCTGCAGGTAGTAATCAATTTGGAGACAGTCACTCGCCCAAGTCCACGACCCTCTTACCCACTCCTCTTACCCACCGAGATGACCGCAAGTCCCAGGAGCTTTGCATACTTGGTAGGAGAGAGTTCAGATTTGGTCAGGCAAAGGACAGCCACCTCGAGAGAACAGACCAAGGGGAAGGAATGGAGACCCTGAGTTCCTTCTCTACACTACCCTCTGCCCTGCCATAGCAGGTCCCCCTCCATCTGCACTGTCACCTATGACCCTGCCCTTGTCACTGTTCACTTGTGCCATTTATTGCAGCCCCCACCCTATCCTCCCTGCCCCCAAGTTGGCCTCTTTGCATCCAGGGAAGCCTTCTAAAACATGCTCACTGCCTCCCTACTGCCTATGGAGGGCAAGTCCAGCCTCTTAGCCTGAAAAACAAAACCTTGTACCATCTCGCCCAACTTAGACTTTGGGTCTCCCTTCTTCCACTTCCCACATGTCACACTGGATCATTTCCTCAAGAACTATGTCCTGAGTTACTCCCTACATCCCAGGCTCTGTTCTAGACTCTGGAATACAGTGATAAATAAAACAAAGTCCCTGAGCCGATAGGCTTGCCAGGGTTGCCATATCAAAGCACTACAGACTAGGGGCTTAAGCAGCAGACATTTATTGTCTCACAGTTCTAGAGGCCAGAAGTCCAGCATCAAGGTGTCAGCTTTCTGAGGCCACAGGAGAAGGATCTGTCCCTGGCCTCTCTCCCAGCTTCGCAGCTCTCAGGACGCACCAGCAAACCCCAGTCTTCACGTGGCCTTCTCACAACTGCCTGTCTCCAAAGTCCCCCTTTTCAGAAGGACATCACTCATATTGAATCAAAGCCTCCTTTGGTGACCTCATTTTTAACTTAATTGCCTCTTAATGACCCTATCTCCAAATAAGATTATAGTCAGAGGTGCTGGAGGTAGAACTTTAGCATATGAATTTAAGGAAACAAAATTCAACCCATCACTCTGCCCTCATGGGGCTGATGTTAAATATATACTAGGGCCAAGGTGACAGGGCTGAGAAAGGCAGTAGTGTTAGAGGGACAGAGTAGCAGGGCAGGGCAGGGAAGGTGCTATTCAACCTGGGGCTGTTTAAGCCTCCTGACCAAGTGGTATAGAAGCAGAGACTGCATTTGCAATGCTCCCCATGTTTCTTGTCTGCCATGTTTCTTGTGCATGTGTTGGGAATTTCCAAAGGGCAAACACCTATCATCCTTCCAAGTTTAATGTAGAGCCTGCCTTTTCCAAGAAAACTTCCATGCCCAGAGCAGAGAGGGCTGCACAGCCTCTGTTCCTACAGGCCTTTGCATTCCAGGTCAGAGCTGTTACGAGCGCTCCTCAGGGCTATCTCAGGGCTTTGTAGCTGACCGTGTGTCCCCCAAATCAGACTGTGAGCAACCAGGAGCAGAGATGGAGCCTCCATCATTTCTAGGCCCTCCTGCAACACCCGGAGCCTCCCAGATGCTCAGTAAATGCATACTCAAGTGCAAGGTTAGAGGTTGATTCATTCTATCAATCTTTAGTAAAACGAGTCAGAAGTTATCATTTGATGACACCTAAATATCAGATATTTCCCCCACTGATTTATTTGCTCCTCAAAACTCTACTAAATATCTTTTTAGGCTTTAGCAACACAGAAGCTTAAGTTCAGAGACATCAAGTTATCCGCCCAAGATCACCCAGCTGGAAACTTAGTAGGGGCAGGATTCAAATGCACAGCTCGCCAGGCGTGGTGGCTCACGCCTTTAATCCCAGCACTTGGGAGGCTGAGGTAGGTGAAGCATTGTGAGTTGGAGGCCGCCTTGGGCTACAACGCAAGCGCAAGGCCAGCCTGAGCTACATAGTGCGACCCTGCCTCAAAAAATCAGGGCTGGGAGTTTGGCTCAGTGGCTTAGGTTGCGAGTTCAATTCCCGGTGCCGCAAAAAAAAAAAAAAAAAAAAAAAATGCACAACTCTGGCGTTCGCCAGGCCACTCATTCATTCCTCCACTTCGCCTGTGGTCCACTCCAGACCCACAGTGTTCAGGCCAAGGGGCACAAGGCGGAGAGGAGAGGGGAGCTTTTGATCCTGAGCTTGTCATTTTCTCCTAAGTTAAAGGAAGAACTGCTCTTCACTGCTCAGCTGCCAGGACAGACCTCATTCTTCTCCCCTTGCCCAGATCCCCTCTCCCCACAGCCTCCCTAGAAGACAAATAAGGTTCAACTCTTCCTGTCCCTCCCCAGGGAGGCAGCCAGGGAAGAGGAAGCACAGGACACAGGAAGAACAACTGTGACAAATCCTCCTGTCTTTCTCCTGCTCATCGCACAGTGTACAGCAGCAAGGGTGCAAACAGGCTGGAACGAAGGCTGGACCGCAGCAGACAAATCTGGCCCCCTCCCCGCTCTGTAATAAAACCTGGACCCCTGATCCTGCAATAGCAATCATTCAGCAAAGGCACAAGTCATTTCAGGCACACAGACTGTGTGCCCCTAGGCAAGTCGCTTCTTTTCGCTGGGCCTCGGTTTCTATATTTGTTAAGCAAGGAGGTGGCCTGGACAACTCCCAAGGGTCCCTCCAACTCTGGGGTTGTGAGTTCAGCAGTGTGATTCCAGAGCTCCGAGCATTGGAAGACAGGATTACGCTCAGCTCACCTCACCCACCCTGCAGCTCCCTCACCTCTTCAGGAGACAGGACACTTCTCCCAGGCCAAAGGTCCCAGCTTTCTGGAGCCAGAGCCCAGCAGGACAGCATCTGGTTCAGGATGGAGAGATAAACTCTCAGAACCCAGAGAACACAGAGAGCAAACAGCTGTCCCCAAGTCCCCAGAAACCACCAACCAGGAGGTCCACCAGATTCCTCTCCAGAAAGCTCTGCTGCCACCAGGACAATGCCACCTGGCACTGAAAAAATGCAAGAACTTCCGGAACAGCCCACCAGCCAGCCAGCATCTGACTCTGTAGCTGGTCACATCACCTCTCAGTGACTGTCCGCACATCTGGAGAATAAGCATACCTATCTATGTGGCTCCCAGGAGGCCCTACACAGCGACCTTTAGCAGGGTTGTTATGAAGAGCAGTGGGGAAGGGCACAGTTCTCAGGGTTTTAGGAAGCTGTAATTCCCATTCCAGAGAGGGAGCTTCCAAGGAGACGCTGACGGAGACTGGGAGCCAGCAGACACTATACCTGCAGTGCCAGTAATAAAATTAAATGAATATCCCCGGGTCAGCCCTCTCTTCCAACCCAGACAGCTGCCTGGAATGGGGTGGTGCAAACAATGGATGGTCAGGGGACCGGGGTCCACATCAGGTAGCCGCCACCCCCGCGTGAGCTCCATGGCAGGGCTCGCTTTGTTGTCCCTCTTCTCTCCTCCAGCCCCCACCCCGCAAAGTCACCCCGCCAGGGGTCTTTCGGTCTGTTTCTCCGCCCTCCTTCCCACCAGCGCCCTCCCCAATCCCCGCCCTCCACCCCCGCAGCGCGCACGCCTGTCTCCAGCTCCATTGAAGCCACATCTGTCCTTAACCCAAAATTCTGCCAATTAAACCGCTCCCTCCGGCTCCAGCGGCGGCTGCTGACGTCGGGAGAACCGGGCGACGCGAGGCCTCCGCCTACGCTGGTGGGGCGGGGAGCGGGGCGGCTGTGGGTCCGTCTGCCCAAGCACGGTGGTGCATCCGAACCTCAAACTTGCTGGTCCTGCTGGTCTTGCGCAGGGGTCCCCCACCAGTTCCAGATCCCACCCGGTCACCCGCAGCGCCCCGAGGGCCAGAGGTCTCTCGCTTCTGCCTCTGCGAGATCCCCCCACCCCACTGGATGCCACACCCCCGCCCCGCGTGCTCCCAGAAGCCTCTGCGCCGGGGCTCGGCTCCCCCTCCCCCCACACCCCTGGACCCTCGCCCGCCTTCCCTGCCCGGCTACTGCCGGTTCTCCCCGCGCGCGCGCGCGCGCTCTGTCCTCGATTTCCCCGCGCGCGTTCAGTGTCACCAAGAAGGCGTCGCCCTGGGAACCGGGAGGGGGCACATTAAGAGCAATTAGTCTGCGCACAGTTGGCAGCGATACCTTAATAAATAATAGTCTGAAAGGCATGTAAATAAATATTAGAGCGTATTATGCGGGCAGGAGGCGCGGCACGGGGCCGCTGCGGAGGGCGCCACCTCCTCCGCCACCGCGAAGATTGGCACGTGCCGGCGGCGCTGGGGATCCCGCGGCCTGGGGCCTGGGACCGGCTGCCAGGGCTGAGCAGGGAGGGTGCAGGGGAGACCCAGAGACAGAGCTCAGGAGAGACTGAGAAAGCCACAGACCCTGAAGGAGAAAGCAGGTGGGATAAACAGAGGGATCCAGGCGAGTGAGGGTTAAGGTGGGAGGACGGCGGAAGAGGCGGCATCTAGTTTTCCTGTAGCGGTGAGACTGCCCACCCACCCACACGACAGACTTCCCTTCCTCTGCCTCCCCGCTTGCTCCCTCTGGGCCACTTCCTAGCCCCGGGGTCCATACTGTGGGCCCAGGCCTCTTCACTCCCATCCTGGCTCACTGTGGAGATGCGGGCACCTGGTCTGGGCCCCGCAGTTGTCACCCTGAATGGGGGGCGCCCATGTTGCCTCCCTCCAGCCAGACCTGGCCTCTCTGTCCCGATGCTGGATAACTACTGTGTGCTCTGAGCAAGGCCTCACTGGCAGCCTGCCCTGTTTAGTAAACCCCAGCTCGCTTTCCAGTCCCAGAGGCCAAAACCTTAGAGCCCTCTCTCCACCCTGTGTCTGGTCCCGCAGACACTCCTGCCCTCTCTGTGTTGCGGATGTCTCCGGGCTCCTTCCGTTCTTCCGTGTTCACCTGAATGGTCTGGGCTGTCTGCTCCCACCAGGATCCCTGTGGAGGGAACTATAAAACTGTGCGTCACCATCAAGTCGCTCCCTTGGGCAGACCTTGTACGCAGAGGAAGAGCCACAGCCCCCTCCATCTTCCCTTCTGCCCCAAACTCACTCTCCCAGCTCCAGACATCCTGGCCTCCTGCCTGCACCTCAGCCGTGCCACCCTGCTTCCACCTTGGGGCTCCGGCACTGGCTATTTCCTCCTTCAGGAGCACCCCCCAAACGGCATCAGAGTGGAGCTCATCACTTCTTTCAAGTTTTTGTTCAAATGTCCCATTCTCCTAAAGGCTCACCATGACTATCTGACGAAAACTGCAAATTTCTCTTCCCTCTCTCTAATGGAAACCCATTCTGCTGTCTGCTCCTCGGTAGACTTCAACCCCGTCTAATGCACTGCATTAACTTGATTCTTTTGTCTATTCTCTCAGACAGACAGACAGCTCCAGGAAAGCATGGGCTCTGCCCCCTCTTTCCCTGCCCTTTTATCCCCAGGACCTAGAATAGTGCCAGGAACATAAAAGAGAATAGATGCTTGAAGGAAGAAGAGAAGGAAGAGAGGAGGGCAGAAGAAAGGGCATAAAGGAGGAGAGAAGGAAGGTCCCAGAGGGGAGGAACAGCACGGACAAAGGCAGAGCAGCATGGACATGAATACAGGTGGGGAGGGCTCCGAAGGAAGCTGACCAATTGGAGCTTGGGATGGCCCCGCAGCTGGCATAGGTGAGCCACTCCTTTACCAGTGTGGTACTCAGGCTAAAGGGTGCTCAGTTGGGGACCTGAGATGCAGCATTCCCACCCAGTGACATCCCCCACCCTGGGCCAAGGAGCCTCAGCTTCTCCTCAGGCCCCAGCTGGGAGTTGGACCCCGGTGCTGCAGGCAGTACTGCATGGGTAGGCCCCTGGTAACAGCCACAGTAATTACTGGTTGTGTGCGATTAGGGGATAATTATGCTTAATAAGTCCAAAAGTAATTACCACGCAGGCTGCTTGCTGCTTTGGAAAACAGAGGCCCCCAGTGAACAGGAGCCAGGGAGTTGAGAAGGGAGAGATTAGGCGTCATGGACACTGGGGTGCTGGCCCATTTCTCCAGCAGATGCCTGCATCCTCCTGGCTGTGCCCCCACCAGGGGTGGCTCACCTCCAGTGACAAGGAGCTCACTGGCACACACAGTTCCTCCCGCCACTGAATGTCCACATGCACAATTCTACATCCTATCGCCCTGCCCCCAGTCACACTGTGACCTCACCACTTTCTCGCTGTCATCTTACCTGTGCATAGACGTGGCATGGAAGTGTGGACATAAAAGAAGCTGTGTTTTGTCACAGGTCTCACCGAGGATTGTCTGACTGAGTCACAGCACCGAAGTAGGTTAGTCTCACCACACCGTGGGGACTGAGGCTCTGGGGGTCAAGTTCACAGTGGTGCTGGGGAGCAGAGTTGAAGCTGCCATTGGGTCATTCTGATGCTGAAGTCTACGCTCTCGCCTGCAGCTGTGCTGCTGTCCCTGGAGCCTGGCAGAGCCAAACACAATGTCCTTCCCAGACACCAGTCCATGTCTCCTTGGGTCTCTTCTTCTTTACACAGAAGCCAGAGGCTGGACTCACTGCACAAACCCAGGAGGCCCTGGGATACCATGAGAAGGACACTCTGGTTCTGTGGCCAGCTCACTCTGAAGGCTTGAACCAAGTCACCTGACCCCTTTGGGCCTCTGCTTTCTCATCTGTGCAAAGCAGGTGGTTCTGCTTGCACAGGTCAAACTCAAGACTGGAGAAGCTCCAAGGCTGTGTTGGCCTACGAATCCCATGCCAGGAGTGGGGAGAGACACAGTAACCTTCCCCAACCCTGAGATTATTTCCTTTACTACTTGTTCAGTTGCCATTTTGGGGCACTGGAGATGTCACAGAGTGTGACCGATACTCTGATCTGGTTACATAGTCCTACCCTTCCTCAATTTCAAATATTTGCCCTTTACTTTATTCTTAGGACTCAGTTTCTACTCCATAAAAGCAATGGAGGTTTGCAGGACTCCATGAATATCATATTAACTCATATGATTGTACATAGTCAGGTATGGTAGTTTTTCAGATGACACTTTGTGTCAACTTTCTCACTTGATTCCTACATTAACCCCTTTGGGACATTATGTGTTAAGCAGCTGAGGCCAGGAAGTAAAAACAATTGTCCAAAATCACATGACTAGCAAAATGCAGAGTCAAGATTTGAACCCAGGTCTGGCTCAAAGCCTGTGCTTATAACCACTACAACTACTCTCCACTTCCTCACAGCATTAAAGCTACCTGCTCTAGCATCTGGGACATCAGATAAAAAAATGAGACAGAGATCAAATGTGGAACCCACCCTTACCCATAGCATTAGAGCCCAGATCCTCACAAGCTAATGAAACACTTTGGTGTTGGCATTTTCCTGGGTAGAATGCCCAATGCAACTGTTTCTCCTTGGTAGGAGGATTTTTTTTTCCTCAGGATCCCAGAGGGAAGAGAAGGATCTGGAAGAACAAATACCACAGTGGAATATTCTCACTCATCCCTGGAATGGTGCAAAGCAGGGACCAAGAACATGAACATAGCAAGACATTTCTGACTCCCTAAACCACCAGGCTTGCAGACCAGTAGGAGGAAGAGAGTTCAAATACCCTCACATAGCTCCTGTGGATGATGGAGGACCAGAGTATGGGGTCAGGAGCTTCCATAGTGAAAAAGCTACTGTCATAGCAATGATGGGAAAATGGAGGCCCAACGAGGTCAAGTGGCTTTGCGGTGGGCTGGCCACAGAATCAGGGTGTCCTATTCATTTCACCCCAAGGCCTCCTAGGTATGTGCAATGATTTCAACCTCTGACTTCCATGTAAAAAAGGAGAGACCCAACGAGCCATGGGCCAGTCTCTGAGAAGAGAACTGCCAGGAGCTCATAAAATCTGTACCATTTATGCAAAATATACATCGTGATTTTTTTCTGTCAGATTTACAATTTTTTTTCATAAAGTCAGAAAGTAGTATCACTGATGAACAGTGACCCATGGGAAAAGTGGCCTGGGATTGGGAAACACAAATATTCCCTAAGGTAGTGGGGTCCCAGCAACATACAGAAGGCAGGCATAGCTTCCTGGGGATTTTGATTCATCACGTGTGATGCAAGGCCTGGAAATCACAGTATTATGGGAACCCCATTTCTCCCAGGAGATTCTGCAACAGCCATCCCAGACAGAGCTGGAATTGGTGAGTGCTGTCCAAGAGGACCAGTGATGTTTCAGCACCAGGGACAGGGACAGACGCATTGGCTCTCTCTAAAGCACTTGCGCATTCTACCGGTATTTATTAATAAATAAATACAATTTCTAAAAAAAACTTTGCCTTTTTACTTTCTCTAGTGGGGTGAGGAAGTGTGGACGTCTCTGTTTCCCTGGTTGAGAGTATGGTATATGTGCTGGGTGACCTGAGTGCCCCCAGTCTTGCAGGGCACAAAAAAACCAGTTGAAGAGGAGGCAGACTCCTACCAATGTCAAAGACATGGGACCCTTCCCCACCCAACAAAAGGAACCGTAACAAGGGAGAGGAGAGGAGCAAGTTGGAAGAACCTTAGCCTGGAAATCCTATGAAATAGTCTAAAGACTCCCTCTAGGTCACAACATGTCCTTGGGCAAGCCATGTTGCTTCTCTGGTCCTGACAGTCCATTGCCAATGAGCATAAAGGTGACATCTGGGGAATCTGATCCCAGATCTTTATGATGACATAAATAAGTTTTCTCCCTCTACATCACTGCACCATGGCATCAAAACAGTGAACCATCCCAAAGTAGCATTTCTGAAACTATCACCTCTAAAATTGGGAGCGTCTCAAGAGACATGCATTTTGTGCAAACCAAGAAGGAAGGTGAAGCACCAGAGTAAAAGCAAGTTTGAGGATTACTGAGGTAAAGAAAGACGAACAGCTCTTTTTGCTGTAGAACTTCTGGCCCCAGTAATGTGCTATTGTTATTTATATCTAAGATGGTGGACAAGAAGGATTCAGTGTTTCCCAAACTTCCTTTCACAGGATGCTGGTAAGAAGAGCTAACACATATATAGCATATTTTAATTGCCAGGCATTATTTTAAGATCCTTCCATTTTAGGTCATTGACTCCTCACAGCAACCTAGGAAGCAGGTGCTATTGTTGCTTCCATTTTACAAAGAGGGAGCCTGAGATGTAGAAAATCCAAGCACTTGTCCACAGTGGCATAGCTAGTATGCTGCAGAGCTGGGATTTGAACCTGGGCAGATGTGCTCCAGAGTCTGTGCTTCTAACCATGTCTCTGAACTGCCTCTCCCAACCTGAGGCCCTGGAACTCATAAGCCATGGTGTAGGAAATGCTGTCCTAACTGCATGTCTGTTTAGCTTTGGACATTTTGAGTGATCAACTTTTTCTTTTTAATGTGGTTTCACTTGGGTTGATTTCTAGATTCTCTGAGCATGGTGGCTGGGAAGTGGGGGAGCCTGGTGTGAGCTTTCTAAATTATTATTTATTTGTTTTCACTTAAGATTAGCTTTGCTATACATGAGGAAGAGAACTGTTTCTAGTCAGGTTATGGGAGTCAGAAGAAAGGGGAGAAGAGAGAGTGGCAGGAAGATGGAAAGGAGAAGTAAATAAAAGAGAGGGATGGAGGCAGAAGACAGGGAAATGGCTTGGGGTGGGGAGAAGCAAAGAGGTTCACAAGGAGAGAAGGAGAGAACCAAAAAAAACAGAAGAGAGAAGGGAAGATGGCCTGGCCCTTGGCTTCTGCTTCTGGGCCCCGCTGCCTTCAGCCTCCCCTCTTGCCCAGCTCTCCTCTTAGCCAAGAGCAGTTGGGGTCCCCCCTTCCACAGCGCCAGGTGAGGACAAGGCTCTGCAGGCACCTGGGGGCAGGTTTGGGGCTGATCCTGCCTGTGAACCCAGGACTGTGTCATGGGGGCCCCTCCCACTCTTTGAACACCAGTCTGGCCTGGTTGCTTCTCCAGGTACTTTTCTGTGCAACTTGACCAGATCAAATCCACACCTGTTACCCACCACCAGGAGCTTCCACCACTCTGTTCCCTCCTTGGACCTTCAGAAAAGCCTGGTACGTTTTCTCTGTGCAAAGTCCTCCCCATCTTAGGTGGTTCAGTCTGCATCAGGACTCTGTTGTGCCTTTCATCTTTAAAAAGAGAAAAGAAAGAAAGAAAGAAAGAAAGAAAGAAAGAAAGAAAGAAGAGGAGAGAAGAGAAGAGAAGAGAAGAGAAGAGAGAAGAGAAAAGAAAAGAGAAAAAAGAGTGAAAGTTGGACCCTGCTTCTCTTTGCACAGGAGAATCAGCACCAAATTTAGTGCCAGTGGTGAAGGTGTGTGCTCTGGAACTGGCCCTGGGGCTTCCTTGAGGGCACTGGGGTGATGTCATCCCACTGGCCTGAGCCCAGTAGACTCTGGTCCCATCTGGGCCAACTCCACCCCTGCCTCCAGCCACTCCCAAGCCAAGCCCTCACTCTCAGCATGTCTAGGAGGAAATTTGGGGCTGATGTTGCCATGGTAACTGTGGTACCAGTGATTGCTATTCATTACATTCAGAGGATAGAATTTTATGACCTAGAATCAAAAAATGCAAACCAGCCTGTGTTATAGAAAGCACAATGGAATCAGGGAGTCTCTACATCTGGATCAGCAAAGTTGCTCTCAAGGAGGACGATGCTGAAAAGTTATCTGCTCTTGCCGGGACTCAGTGATCCCACCTGTCAAACAGAACACCTGTGTGAGTGTGGGGAGGGTGGGACAAGAGGAGCCCCCTGTCTCTGAGAATGGGTAAGTGCCTCAGAAGTACATTCGCAAGGTGAATACATGTGGGGGCCCCTCAACCCCGACCCATGCACCCCGCTCTCAGGGAAGGGTGAAGAATCAGCCAGAGGGTGTCATCAGAAGTCCTGCTTTCCATTAATTCCCATTTCTGAAAGCAGGAATCAGCTTTTAGTCCAAAGAAGTTGGCTCCTTGGTGAGCTGGCGTCCCTTAGATGGAAACCATCCTTGCTTGGGTAGGGCCCCCAGGACCCCCTGCCCTTTTCCCACCTGCCCATTCCTGAAAGCAGACCTGCTTGACCCAGCCATTCCCCTTCTAGAAATCTCTGCCCACAGATTCCCCTAGGGTAGAGAAAAGGCTTAGACACAAAAACTTGACTGGAAAAAAAAATCACTTGATTTCAAGGTAAATTTACTTTCTTTTTTGAACTCTTCTTTGCTGTTCAACACAGGTAGCATGTATTTTAGAAAAATTAATAAACCATTCTTAAAAGGTAGCCCTTCACAGGGAGGTCACAGGGCTTGACCACTCTATTCAAGTCTTGACTCTGATGTTGACATTGTCTGGTCATGAGCGAGAGCATGTCTTGACCTCCCCAAATCATGGTTTCCTCACACAGGAAAGTATCAGTGCCAATGGTGGAAGGCGAGTGTGAGGATGAAGTAGGACCTAGCAGGTAGTAAATGCACAATAAAGAGGAGCCCTTGACTGGTTCTTTGTGCCATCATCTCAGACTGGGCCAGCCAAGGCCCCAAGGCCCCCAGCCTTTCCAAATCTCAACCTCTACCTCTCATCCTGCAAAGACTCTACCTTCTCATGCCCTCTTAGCCCAGCCTCCAGCCTCACTTGAAAAGTCTGCCCTCTGTCTTCCAGCCCAATCACCAGAGGCCAGATTCCCTGGGTGCTGCTCAAGGAATCGTCCACCAGGTGGTCCCAGAATTCCCAGCTGGGTTGGAGCTCCCCAAGGCCAGCACAGACCAAACTACTTCCTGGCCTCCTCCAACCTCCAGGAAGTTTGCTTCTTCTACCCCAGCTAAGAGTCCTCAGATTCTAATTATTCTACAAGAATTCTCCAGCCCACAGTCTATCTCCTTCTCATGGCCTGTGCTGCTCTCTCTGTGTGAGCCCACTGCAAATGCACAGGCAGGACCACCAGGGAGAGGCGCCAGGGCTGAGCCAGCCCTGCACCCCAGCCTGCCGAAGAGGAGCATCTTTCTATGAATCAGCCTGGTGACAGACATGCCTTGCTCTGATCATTCCCCTCCTCTTGGCACCTCAGAGGTAGGGAGAGGTGGAGCAGAGCAGACAAGAGAACAATGAATATTTTGTGGGCGCCGGAGGCAACTGAAGACTTCTGCTGTGTGACAGGAGGAGAGAGGCGGCAGAGGAGAGGGGACAGGCTCAGAGGTGCCAGCACTGTGGGGTGGGGAGCCCCCTGGGGGATGGAGCCTGAGGCCATCCACCTTCTCTCCCTTCTTTGCTTTCTCATCTCTTTGCTTTTACCTTCTGTTTTCCGCCTCCATTTCCTTTCTCCTTTTCCATAATTTTTTCATTTCTCCCTCCTCCCCTCCTACCTTTCCATCATTCCTTCCTCTGCTCATTAATTCATTTCTAAATTGAATTCTTTCTTTAATCTAAGTGTTCTTCCTCTGGCTCCAGCTCTGTGCTGGGTCCTAAGCTAGGTGCTGGGGATACAGGGCCCTGGTCCCCACTCACTGATTTTCTTGGTTCCTTTTTTCTCATGGCTGAGACAAAACACCCCTTGGAGGTTTCAGTCCATACTCAGCTGGCTCCAAGGCAGCAAGGTGTGGCAAGGCAGCCATTCATGGTGGCCGCAAACCACAAGGCACAAATTGGCAAGTGAGAGAGAGAGAGAGACACGCCTTCTTCCCACCCTTACACTGTATGTCGTCTTCACGCCTGGGCATGTGCTGCACTCACACTATCAATGCCAGTGCCAGACAGCAAACCAGTCACAGACACTAGACTCAGCCGTGTCCATGCCATGATTACAAGAGACTTGGTGGGGCCACAAGGACATAAACTATAACACTGATCGTGACAAACCTTGTCACCTAATCCTGGAAGGGCCAGAGGAGCCAGGACTGGCTGACAGGGTGCCTGGGCCAGCTTCCCAGGATGATACACTGCCCCTGTGGGCAAGGCAGAGAGAGGCATCCAGGCAGATGACCTGGCCAGGTATGGCTGGAATGAAACTATGGCCAGACACAAAGGGGATGAGCTGCTGCTTATATGACTTCCTCTGGGTTAGGTTTTTTTATTAGCATTCTTCCTTTTACAAATGGGGAAACTGAGCCTCAGGGAGCTGTGTGATTTGCCTAACATCACCCAGCCAGTAAATGGCAGAAATGGAACCTGACCCTACATCCACATGGCTCTAGTGACCACATGACTCTTGACCATGATAAACCACACTTGGTTCAGAAGCTGACAGAGGTGCAGACCCTACCAACAGGTGACTGATGAAGCAGACTGCAGCCACCCAATGCTACTGTCCTGTGGGCAAGACTCGGGCACTGCTCTATGCCACTAAGAAGGCTCCATACTCAAGCCACGGTGCAAGGTCTAGCTGGAGAGTGAGGCTACATGGTGCTCCCAGTGCCCCTGTTGTGCGGCAACGCTTCATTGTGCCTGGGAACCTGCTCTGGCACCTCCAGCACCCAGCTACGAGAGGCAATGAGTGGAGCACACAGCTGGCTTGTCCCCAGCCCTATCCTCCAAAGCTCAGTCTCTGAGAATCGCCAAAACCTTGGGAACCAGGAACGCTCCTGGATGCACTACCACGAAGGGCCTGTGGGTGGCAGTGCCAGTGACTTCCCTGGAAGTCATCACCTCCTGGTTTCTGAGACACAAAGAGTAGCTCGCACTGGCTCACGGCTGGCTCCTCCTCAGTAAAGGATGGGCAGCCTGAGGGAATGGAAAGCGTGAGAGCACTAGGGGCAGAACCCTAGATCTGGGTCCCAGCTCTGTGACCTTGCCTCTTGGAACCTTGCCTTCCTCAAGTGTAGGATGCTGATATCTCTCTTCAAGCAGGGTTTCATAATACCTAGGTGAGATAGCTACTCTAGCTGTCTGTCTTCCTTCCTTCCTACCTTCCCCCCTTCCTTCTCTCCTTCCTTATTTCCCTCTTTCCTTCCTTCTTTCATATATTTCATTCACAAACATGTATTCAGTGTCTACGTCTGCTGGGTACAGATAGGGGCATGGCCCACAGGCCAGGAAGGACAGGGTTCCTCCTTTCATGAGGCCCACATGCTTTGGGAAGGGTAGTAGCACAGTAAAAAATAAAGCTGGGTCATGTAATGGAAAGTAACTGAAAGTTACTTGAGGCAGGGTGATTGTGGAAGGCTTCTTGGAGGGGCGAATGGCAAGAAAGAGCTGGCCATGCAAAGGCCCAGGGAAGGCATCCTGTGTGGGGAAAGCACATTTGAAGTCCCCAAGTCTGATGGGGCTTGGTGTGCATGAGTACCATGCTTTGGGTGCGATTCGTGTGTTGGAAACTTGGTCCCCAGTATAGTGATGTGACGGAGTGGTGGAACCTTTAAGACTCTGAGCCCAGTGCAAGATGATTAGGTCAAGAAGGGCTCTGCCCTCAGAAGGAATTAATGCTGATCTTACAACATGAGTTAGTTCCCTCCAGAGGGGATGGTTAGAAAAGCGCAAGCCTGGCCCATGAGTCGCTCTGACTTCCCGTTCCTCCCTGCATCTTCCCTACAATGCTCCCACCATGATGCCGGATGCCACGATGCCCTCACCAGAGTCTAACAAAAGCCAGAACCATGCTCTTGAACTTCCAAAACTGTGAGCTAAACAAACCTCTTTATTTTGTACATTACCCAGCATCAGGTATGTCTTAGTTATGTTCCTCATTGCTGAGACAAAATACCCAACACACAAAGTTAAAGGCGGAAAGGTTTATTTAGCTAACAGTTTTTAGAGGTTTCAGTACACAGTCAGCTGGCTCCAAGGCAGGGTGGCGTGACAGAGAGGCATCACAGAGGAGAAATAATCCACAGCAAGCAGACAAGCAAGAGCACGTTGGTTTTCTGTCCCATATATTTTGTGCAGGCTACCCGCCCTAGGGTGAGTGTAGCCCTCACATCCTTAATCCCAGCCAGAACTATGCCAAACCAATCAGTGGGATGATTTAGCAATCACACACCCTTGATCCCAGCACCACACACTCTAGATTCAGCCACCTCTGAAAAGTCCCCCATGGCTGCACGAGGCTTTGGGGGGGACATCTAGACACAAGGCATAACAAGGTATTTTGGTATGGAAATGGAAAATGGGCTAAATCAATGGGAATGGCAAAAATGAAAGACAAAGAGTGGTGGAGAAAATGGCAAGGGCTGAGGTTAGGGCTGTGAGTGTAACCAACTAGGAGAGGGGTCTGGAAGGCCCGTGAAAGGAAGCTGACACAGTGAGAGCTTGATGTTAGTAGCTGCCCCTGCCTCATTTCCTAGCTGGGGAAACAGGCTGGCTCTGCTTCTGGCTTACAGGGCTCCCAGTTCGTCTGATAATGGACCAAATGCAGGGCATCTCTGGGGTCCTCACAGCTCACATCTTGAGTTCTGGCAAGATAAATTGGGGCCACAGATGTCACCAGGCCTGGCATGGCTGCTGTTTCCAGGCTTGTCTACCCCTTCCTGCTTCACCTGCTCCAAAAGTGGAAAATTATGGGCTCCAGGAAGGGCCCATAGGAGTGGCCAGTCCATCCCAGGCAGGAAATCAATGAAGCCTGGCCCAACTGGGTCTGCATAGTGGAGGGAAGTGGCTCTTTCCAGCAACCAAAGTTCTCAGTTCTGGAGGAGAGTGTAGGGAGGGTGAGGAGGGCTTGATTCCCCCTCCCGAACACCTGCAGCATATGTTGGCCTTCCCTCATGACCCCGTGACTCTCTCTGAGAAACGCTAGGAGAGCAGGTGCCTTTCTGACCAATGCTCAGAACTGCTGTCAGGACAACCCCCCACCCAGGATCACCTCGACCCCGTCTTGGGCTCTGTCTCCTTTCTCAGCTCACGCTGTGTCTCTGCTCTCCTCCCACTCCTCGTCTCCAGCCTCATCTTTCTCCAGGTAGCTTCCAGAATATATAGAACTCAACATCAGCTCTGACCCAGCCCATGTTCTTGGGTAACTGACATCCATGGTCCCAAAGGAAGGGAGAGCTGTCAATAAATGAGCATCCAACACCCTTTTACCAAGAGTGGTTCTGCCACGTTGCTGTAACAAACACTGAGACAGGAGACAGTGAGTGGGTTCAAGGAGCTGTCTGCAGGGAAGCACACCCCCAGCCCTGCTCCCATTGTAGGGTGAATCACTGGCTTCCCAGGGTGCCCAGGCACAGCCAGGCTAAGCCAGGACCATCCAAGAAGCATATTAGAAAGATAGATCCCCAGGCCGGGAATTCAGCTCAGTGGCTTAAGTGCCTGCCCTGGCAGGTGCAAGGTTGTGAGTTCGATCCCTGGTGCTGCAAAAAAAATTAAATTAAATTAAATTAAATTTAAATTTAAAAAGATAGATCCCCAAGCCCATCCAAGAGCTACTGAACTAGACTTTCCAGGGCCAGACATTTAACACTCTCCCCAGGTATTTTGATGGACAGTGGAAACAGAGCACACCAAGGGGTTGAGGGCTGGATTTTCTTCCCTCCTTATTCAGTTTTTTACCAGATTATGATCAGCGTCTCCTACTAGGGGCCAGACAGTATGCTCAGAGCAAGGCAGAGAAAAGACACAGCGAAGAGTCTAACCCCAAACCAACCTAACACAGCTTCTAATCCCCACACAATACATCCCTATCCACCTTCCCCTCCATCCTGCACTTCGACCTCTAGTGCCAGCTGCACTGGCTCCATTTGCTTCTTTAAAGGCCGTGTACCCATTTTCCACACAGCTTTATCCCATCAAGTTGGAACTCACCCGTATCCCAAGCCCATCCCATCTTGCCCCTGTTAAACTCACTTATCTGCCAGAAACATGAGGAGTGTGCTGGTAAGAGACTGGATTCTGAAATCAAAGATCCTGAATTCAAATCCTTCCCCTGCTACTTACAAACTGTCTATTCCTGGACAATTCACTCAAGGTTTCTGTGCCTGTTTCCCATTCTGAAAAATGACAATAGGTTCTCATAGGGCTAAGGAAATGAGTTCATATTTACAAAGCACTTAGAACGTGTGTTAAAATGCAGCATAGCTGATCCCATGCTCTGGTTGAAGCTCAGCCCATCCAGCACCAGGTGACACTCCCTACGTGCGCCCATTGTGACACCCAAAACCACTTCCGTGTTCTCTGAGCAGCCTGCATCTTTGGGGTACAGCTCAGAATTGTTTAAAATTACATTTCCCTTTGTGCAACTATGGAGTCGTGTCTCTCTTCCCTTCTTCCTTACCAGGTAAGAAACCACAGAGGCCCCTTCCCAGTACAATGCCTGGCCCTTTGAGGAGGTCACAAACTATTTGCCGAATGAGCAACTGGAGGAATCAAGTGTAGCCTCTTAGAGCCAGTCTGTCTTGCCTCCCCTTGAAGTCAACATCAGCATGAGTCACATTCAAAAAACCTGAGTCTCACACTCAGAAATCATCAAAAGGCAAGCTGGATGCTTTACCGCAGTCTCTTGAGAGAATGCCAAAAGGTAGGAGTTCTGTTCATCACTCAGACTTCAAATCCCTCAACTCTCCCTCTTGCCTGCCCTGGCCTCTAGGGAAAAAGGCCAGTCTGCCACTCCTGGCCAGACATCCAGACTGAGATGCCGCTGGCCCACTTTTCCTGATAGAATCTGGGGACCACGCCATGTGCTTGAGACCTTTCCCGCTAAAGGAAGGATTCCCTGGTCAGTCATGGGGACTGTGAATTCCTGAAGGACTGGTGGACAAAAAGCTCTCGAGTCCATCCTCCAGGCTCCCCCAGCTGCCTTGAGGTCCCCTTGTAAGGGATCAAGGGAAGAGTGACAATGGGCCTGGAGACCCCACTTCCACTCCCACCATTTACTGCATGAAGAGAGATGAGGAAAGAGAGTCCTCGTAGGGAGGCTTCCCCTTCTGTTCTTGATGAACTTAAGAGTCCTTGCAGCGCTCACAGAATAGCTGAGCTGTTGGGGAACTACAAACAGAAGCTTACTCTGCCTCAATAAGCCCTTCTCTGTGAATCAGTTTTCTCCATCCACAAACAGGATGTCAACCTTCTTTCCAGCTGGAGACCAAGATGGCGGCCTGGGAAAACCTGTGCCCCATGAATGGCCAGGGAGTAGGTATGTGAAATGAGAGAGACAACCCAGTCTGCCCTTGAGATGGCCACACTCCTGCAGCAATCATAAAGACAAGAAGGCTTTTAAGGACCAAAAAGTCTGGGACAGATTTTATCAAAGTATGTGTGTTATGGGGGAACCTAGGTGTGGGTCTCAAGCACAAATGATCTTCCTTCTCTAAGGCCCTCAGGTAACTTGTTTGTGTCTCTTTTTTAAGACACATCTTTAAGTTGTTTGTACAATGATTTGTATCTGACCTACCCCCGAGAGCTTTAGAGATTCCCACATGCAGAAAATACTCAATTTCTTGCCCCCTAATAATAGGAAGTCCCACATCCTGCAAGCTAATAAATATTCAATAAATGTCCGCTGACTTGAGTTTTTAAAATACAAACTGTACCACTTCCTGGCTGTGTGATATTGGGAAAATTTCTTAATGTCTCTAAGCTTGAGTTTTCTTGTCTGTAAAAGAAGAATAAAAAATGTATCTAACTGCTTCTAAGGTCATTTTGAGGGTTGAATAAAAGTATGCACATCTATCACAGGGAAAGAGCTCAGTATGAGTTTTGACAGTTGTGGTGGTGATGGAGTTAGTGGTGATGATCATGGTGGTGCTGGCATGGTGGTGGTGATGGTGGTGATGGTCCCAGTGATGACAATAGTGGTAAAGCTGTGATTATGATGGTGACAGTGGTGGTAGAGATGGTGGTGGTGGAGATGGTGACATCATATCAGTGATAATACTGGTAATGCTGTGATGTGGTGGTGGTAGTGGTGGTGGTGGTGATAGTGACGGTGATGATGAGGGTGGCAGAGATGGTGGCCATCATAGTAGTGACAATAGCCCATTTTTTTCTGTTGGGCCAGGAGACTAAGCCACATGTGATGGTAATGCTAAGGTTACAGTTGTGATGGTGGGGTGGGTGGTGGTGATGGCAATGGTAATGGTGACGGGGTGAGGCTGGCACTGGTGTCAGGGTGAAGACATGGTGATGTGACAGTAATGACTGCCCTGCCTGGGTCAGCTCAGGTGAGCCCTGATTCGGCTCCTCCATTGGTCCAGGCACTATGTGGGCGGGCAGGCACTTGGAAGCCTGACAAGTCCTGTGGCCTCAGCAGCGCTATTGAGACGGAAGCGGAAAGCAGACACCCACACTCAATAAGAGGTTGGGATGTTTCAACGGCATGTTCCGCCAACAAAAGGTGAATGTAATAATTTTGAAAGGAATATTTGTGCACTTGAGCTGCTGAACAGCCATTTAATAAGGTGTTGGCAGGGGAGGCAAGACACATGAGCAATGAGAAATACGTATCCATTACACTGGAGGGGACGGCGGCTTCATGCAGGGACCTGAGTCTGGAGTCAACTTCTATAGGAAAAGGCCGCTGTGAGAATAAGCCACAAACTTGTATTGAGCACCAGCTGTGTGCAGGCCAGGCTCTCTGGAGGGCACAGCTGAGCATGAAACCCAGTTATTACCTTTGAAAAGTCAAGAGTGGGGAAGGGAAGTAAGATTCGTAAAATAAAACGCTGGCATCTGGCCATTCATTCAGCAAGCGCACACTACACACACTTCCCATGTATCAGGCCTGGGTAGACATTGTGAACCCCAGGGAAAGTCTCTGTCCTAAGGCCCCCTCAGCCTGGTGAGGAAGACAGATGTATGAATAAACACAGCTTCATTTCCCAGAGCTCTGCCTGCCTGTGCCTTAGAAATAATCCTAAAATACTAATGGAAAGGCAAATGAGCTTGTGGCTTCTTGAAGATGCAGGATGATGAGGGCTTTTGAGACTGGGGCAGTGGGTTGGGAGGACACAATAGCCCTGTCCACCCCTTCCCTGATCTTCAGACCCTTCTACCCAGCTGCCACTAGGAGGCCTCCAAGGCAACGCAAACAGAACGCTAACGCGCTTCCAGCTCTGGGTTTCTCCAGCCCAGGTCCACCTCTTCTGTCAGCGGATTCCCTTCTTGACCCAGGGTGCTCAGAAATCTAGAGGTTATTGTAACACCCCCATACTGCACGTCCACAATCTCCCTCCAAGTCTGTCACTACCTGATGCTTTCGTGACTTCTTCCCCTTCTTTCTGTCAAAACCTTCCTCCCCGCAACTTGTACCCTGCCTCCTCTCACCGAGGATCCCCACAACCTCCCAGATGGTGCTCCATTTCTGCTCCACCCATTCTCTACACTCCCCTAATGTCGTTCCCTCACTTGACAGTTCCCACTGTGCTCAAAATAAAGGCATCACGGTGTTAAAGAGCCTTTGGTAGTAAGCCAGGAAGATGCTGAGGAGCCAGCCTCATCTGCTCTCTATTCTCTCTCCCCATCGCTCTCCACTCAACCACCCTGCCTTCCTCTCCCTTTTGCACAGTCACCTCCTGCTCCTTACCACTCCAGGGCCTTTGCATATTATTCTTCTGCCTAGAAGTTTCTTCCAGTCCCTCCTTACCTAGATAACATCTCACGCTTAACATCTCAACTGAAAGACACTTCCTCCAGGAAGTCTTCCATGACCTTCTAGACTGACTCTGAGCTCCCACATGGCGCCACAATTGTGTTTGTGTAGCAACGGCACATTGGCTTGGTTGGTCATTTGATTAAAGCCAGTCTTCCAGAAATTCCTCGAGGACAGGGATCATGGCTGCTTCTCTTCATTCCAGAACGGAGGGCCTGGTACATCGTAAGCACACAATGAGTAGATAATTGGATAATGAAAGAGAACACGTCTTCCTATACATACCCTCAACCCCTCTGTAGTAAACCCTGGACCCATCAGAGGCTGGTGGAGACACCGAGAGAAGCAATGACCCACCCAAGTCACAGAGCAAACAAGCAGCTGCACCAGGACTGGTGGAATCCAGGCCTCCTGTCTGCCATGGCTTCCCAGTTTGGGGGTTCCCATTTTGACTTGTGGTTCAGGCTCCATACTGTGGGGAGAGAGGAAGGCAGGAGAGGTGTCCTGCAGGAAGGAACAATTGCAGAGCCCCCTGTTATCTAGGCACCTGGGCTCTGATCCAGGCTGCAAGCACCCTGGTGTGAAAAATGTGTTTTCCTCAGGTTATGCTGGTCCCTGCAACACCACATGCAAATGTATGCAAATTACGTGCAAACACAGTCTCTGACTGGGAGGAGAGAAACCAAAAGACTGGTACCACGGGGAGCCATCTAAGATGAGACCAAGCTGCTGGCCCTTCTGGCCTGCCAAGCTGTGACATAGTCCTGTTGGCCACACAACTAAAATGGGTCTAGAAGAGTATTAAGTGAGTAGGACACCTGTCTCAGTCCCCCACTTTCTGCTTCCCAAACACAGACCACTGATGGGGGCCCCGGGTGCTGTGAACTGGGGCTATTTTCCCAGGAGTGGGGCCATGCCTAGCTCACTGTTAGATTAGCTGTAAGAGGGACTTCTCTGGACGTCACCTCAAAGCCCTACAGAAATGATTGCAGTCAAGGCTCCTGTAGCCCTGCTCTGTTGTTCCCCAACAGGCTGGGATTTGTACTCAGAGACAGAGTCCATGACCTGCAGAGTCCAGAGCCTGCAGGCCAGTGGGGCCCTCGCCTTAGCTTGATTCATGAACTCTTCTTCCTCCCTTGAACACAGGGCTCAAGGACCTCCCGTGCTGCACACTCCCAGGCTCCCCACTGTCCCCAGGTAGCAAGGCCTCCTGCCCAGCCCCGAATTTCCCCAGCTGGGGACTCTGAGTGCACTGGAGGAAGGTTCCTGCATGACCAGCTGTCTCTTTGCCGTCCTGTGAAGGCCCTAGGAGCATGTGACCTGTCTATTGCAACTTCACTCCCCTCTCCATCCAAACAGGGGGTGTCTGGTGAGCGAACAAATGAATGAGAGTGATGGAAGAACAAGGAGAAAATAAATGTAGCATCAGTGATCTCTTAAGGAAAATATCAGAGGACCTAAGGGTGCCAGGGAGCCACAGACAGTGTAGGCTGAGTGGAACTGACCTCCTGCCCCAGGTCACCTGAGACAGGGCCCTGACTAGGTTGACATCTTCTGTGGCTCCTGCTCCCCCTTCCCTGTAGCACCCCCCTTCCCCACCAAGTCTGCCTAATAGGCTGTCAGCACCGGTCTTTCGTCCAGAAAGTGAGCTGTTCCTTGAAGCCTCACAGCCTGTGATTAGATCTATGGCAGCTTCCTAAACTGCTCAGTGGTTCCCATGGCAACCCGGATGGTACCCGACTGGCAGCAGGCCACCTGCAGGAGAAGAAGTGAGGGGGGAAGACAGGTGTGAAGTTGCTGCCAGAGGCAGAGCTACAGATCAGAGGGGATGGAGAAACCCAGGGAGCCCTGGGGTTAGGACGAAGTGAGGAGACCCGGGAACATGGGGTGTGTGGGGTGAGCTGCTGGGAGAGGCTGGGAGAGATGGGGAGAAGTCAGACAGGGGAGATTAAAGGAGGCTAAGTACTTTGGGAGATGAGGGGAAGATAGGCATTGAAAATGGGGAGGTGTGGAAGGTGGAGGGAGGGACTTGGGGAGCAGTGGGAAGCTGGGCAAGGTGGGGAGCAAGCTAAAGGGGTGAAGGTGGGAGGCAGACAGATAGACCTACTCCAGCTGGGAAAAGAAGCAGGAAACCAGAGACCAAGTTGGGGAAATGAAAACATCTTCTGCCCTCACTGACACCTTGACTAAAGAAGGAAGAAAAGAGATGGACACAGCCACTGTCCCTGGGGGCCTCAACATCTGTACTCAGCCCCTCTCCAGGCTTGGGGCTGAAGGTTTGGCATGGTCAGTGACAGAACTCAGCAGTGGCTACAGGGGCCGTGGCAGAGAAAATATCTGTTTGACATTTGAAAGGCCAAGGAACCTCATCAAAGTGTCCCCATACAGCGTAAAATCTCCATTCATGGTGAGACTGAATGATGGGGAGTCTAAATGCTGGGGGAAGCTCCGTCATCCACCCAAGCAAGCAGCAGTGCTGGTGAAGAAATGGTCAGCTCGCAGATGAGAGAACTGGCCCCCAAGACTGGCTGATGGGTACTAGAGTGATCTCACTGGGACACGACAGCTGAGAAGAGGTGCAAGTCTGGGAGTTGCCCCAACTCACAGACCAGCCTTGGACTCACTAGGGGGTCGCTGCACAAAATGTGTGGGTCACATCAGGCACTTGGCAGAATGCTTCATGGGAAGATGTAGGGGTCAAACTCAAAGGAGATGTATTTGCTCATGAAATGGACAGGCCCAGTGGCTTCAGGACTGAATCCAGGTATTCGAAGTGTCCACAGGGACCTCTCTCTCTCTCTCCCTCTCTCTCTCTCTCTCTCTCTTTCCCTCCCCTTCCTTCTTGGTCACTTTTCCTCAAGTGAGTTTTCCTGCTGTGGTGGCATGCAGTTGCCAGCATCTCCATCTCCAGGCTTACCCCTTGGCGCAGTAGAGAGAGGCA
This sequence comes from Dasyprocta punctata, assembly GCA_004363535.1. Lineage (NCBI taxonomy): Eukaryota > Metazoa > Chordata > Mammalia > Rodentia > Dasyproctidae > Dasyprocta > Dasyprocta punctata. The sequence continues at coordinate 93,437 of RJWM01003996.1, forward strand.
ATCTTTCCCAACGGTGCCATCAAAGACCCAGGGTTGGTGTTCATTGGGTATGCTTGGGTCACATGCCCATCCCTGCATAACGACAGTGACAGCCAGCCTCCCAAGAGACTGCTCTAGGTACTTTGTATGAATTAACCTGTTTAATCCTCAAACAGACCTGGATTAGTATTATCTCTGCTCATGGATGAGGAGGTTGAGGCACAGAAAGATGATACATCTTATCCATTCCTAGTGAACATCAGAGCTAGAATTCCAATCAACCCCCACCAGGGCAGTATGGCTTCAGGCTCCAGGTTCCTAAGTGCACAAGGGATTGGAAAAGCACAGTTTCCTGGGTCCCAGCCCCAGAGACTCCACTTCCTCAGATCTGGAAAGGAGGGTAGGGGCAGAAATGTGATGCTCCCGTGTGCAGCCCATGCTTCGAGGGACACTGAACTACCCCCAGGTGCTGCTCATGAGATTGCGAGCCCATCACAGTGACTCTGATTTTCCAGCCTGGGTGTCATGGCCAACCCTGGTGCAGTGGATGTGGGGAACCAACAAATAAGCCATGTGCACAGAAAATAAGGGCAGCAGGAATAAAGGAAGAAAATAATTCTGTGATCATAAGGAGGGCACTTGGAACCTGGTCCTCTCCTTGAGCTTTCATCTTGCCCATGATTTGGGGAGATGAATAGTACCTGTTTCATATGGTTACTGTGAGAATGAGATTAGATAATACCTGTAAAGCACAGAGAATCATGCCTGCAATAAAAATTAGATATACACTGTGCATATTAGCTCAGAAACACACCTATACGCCAATCTTGAGAACAAGAAAATAAAACATCCAGTCATTCCCTTGCAAACACACGTGTGAGCAAGCAAACATATGTAAACATACGCAGAGCACACACAACTCTGAGCATGTAGCACAGGCAAAGTCTCAAACCCACATACTGACAAGCATGTGAATGCACAAAAGTTTACCTTCGCACACACAGTAAGTTGGCATGAGTTTGCTCCCAGAATCCTCTTGGAGTCCACTGCTGTTGCCTGCTCCCCAAATCAACTGTCTTTGATAAGTCTCAGGGGGAGGAGCCAGGCCCCGGCAAAACAGCATCATGGCTATGAGCCAGATGTTTGAATCTATCAGAGTTAATTTGGGATCATCTCTACCAATTACTGTCTTGATGACCTCGAGTGAATTGCTTAACCTCTGTGAACCTGTTTTTACTTGCATAAAACAGGGATGACAATGCACCTACTTCTCCGGGTGGTTGTGAGGATGAAGGAGAACAGGCTCTTAGCCCAGATCTGGGGCTGCAGAAAGGGCTCCATGAAAATTAGCTATGACAACTGTCTCATAGTGGTCACCACTGCTGCTTTCTGAGGAGCCTCCACACAGGAAAAAATTAACACATGTTTGTCAAGTAACCAGAACTGAGTCAACCCCCAAATGCCCTACAGAACCTGGTCCCTCTACCGCCACCCCACCAACAGAGGCAGCAACAGCCCTTACTGACTGTTCCCCTTCCAGAGCTGCTGCGGCCCAGCAGGCCCCAGAGCTATTGACAGATTTCCCCAGCACTCAGCACCTCCCCCTGCAGCTATGAGTGCAGCTTCATGCTTATAAATTACAGCAGTGTGTAATTTTTATGCAGAGATTTGTGTAAAGGTATAGGGTCCATATAGATGTGGACAGGCATGATTTATATTACCCAGTGGCCTTCTCAGTGTACAAGCACAACAGGCCTGTCTGGGCGGGTCTGCTTGAAGCCACCAACCACAGCTCCACACTCGAGGATAAGTGCACACCCAGGACAGCTCTCCAAAATTCTTCTAAGCAGGGACTGGCTCCTGAAGAGCCCTCCTGCCACCTTTTTCACCCTCCCAAGCAGGCCAAGTGGTGAAGAGCAGGCTATCAGCCAAATAGAGTGGATTCAACTCCAGGTTCTACCACATTTTCTCCCCATCCTGTGCCACTCCAGGGCTGGGCTGAGTCAGCTCCTGGGGTCTTAGCTCTTCCTCCATGAAACTGAGCGAATAAAACAGCCTGCCTCGCTGGGTGAGTGGAGTATACATTAGCAGGTGGTATATACAACCTCCCTCAGTAACCACAAGGGGCTACTTCCAGGATGCCCGTAGCCACCAAAATCTGCAGATACTCAGGTCCCTTACACAAAATGGCATGGCATTTGCACATAACTTGTGCACATCCTCCCATATATTTTAAATCATCTCAATTACATTTCCTCATGCAATGGAGATGCTATGTAAATAGTTGTTATTACTGTATTGTTCAGGGAATAATGACCAAGGAAAAAGTCTGTACATGTTCAGCACAGACACAATTTACTTCCAAATCATGTTGCACAAGTTTGATTGAATCAATGGATACAGAACCAGAGGACACAGAGGGCCAGTGCAAATGAATTGCACATAACAAGTGCTTAATGAACAGTAGTCAGGATCCCCCACTGGTCTTAGCTTCTCAGGAGGTACTGCCCTCTCTTCACTCTTTTTCCTAGAAATAACCACCAGGTCTAGATCCCAAGACACCACCACCCACTGGCACCTCGCAAGTACCACTTGGCATAGACCTTAGGAAGCAGCAGGGTTTGCATTGTGAGATGCCTGGCTCACCTGTATAGTTTTTAAAACTAATGGTCTCTAAACTGAGATCCTAATAATGAGGAATCTGTCTCATCTGCTGCTACACTCGCATCTCCTAGAACAACACCTGTCTCATAGTAGCCACTTGATTGGTATTTGTTGACTAATAGTCTACTCATTCATTCCACAAGCATTGTCGAACACCCAGGATGTTTTAGACACTGTGCGCACAGAGAGAAACCAATCTAAGGGGAGGAGGGGGACAGAGGCAAAGAGAGGTGACAGTGATGGCTCGTCTACAAGACCAGACCTCCCACAACTCCAAACTTGGCTTCGATCTTGAAGGCTACTAGTAGTCTCTACTCAAAAGCGGGAGCACTTGAAAGTCACCCCTTCCACATTATTTGTTCACTCAAAAATATTTGTCACCCAGCCCTGCACCCAACAGTGATGCCACAGAGCCTGACTGAGTACACTCTCCTTTAAGAACTTTTGAGAATAAGCAGTCGAGATCATCCTGTCTGCTGCCGCACAGTCTGCAATTGGCATAAACTAGTTTACTAAGTACATAATCCAGGTGTTTCTTTCTCATGACAGTAGTTGTGCCCAATCTGGTTCCCAACTCTTCTAAATTGGCAAGAAGATGCAGAAAAGTCCCTTCTTGAAATGTCCCAGCCCTACTTACTCCAGGATCTGCCAACTATGCCTGCTAACCTCCTAGCTACATAGCTTTCAATATGCACCTGGGCTATCGTGTAAATTAACCTCCTGCTCTTGGCAGTTGTCTCAAAAGGTAACTTTCACCTACACTGATGCCCTCGCACCTGTAACCCCAGCTACCAAGACCAAAGGATCACAAGCTTGAGCCCATACCAAACAACTTGTGGAGACCCTGCCTCTAATTAAAATAAAAAAGGGCTGGGAGTGTAGATCCGTGGTAGACTGCTTGCCTAGCATGCATAAGACCCTGGATCCCATCCCTAGTACTGCATTTATGCATGTATACATACATACACATGTACATACATATGGGCATACATACATAGACACACCTTTTGATCTAACTTCTTGAGGCTAGCATTCAAAGACTATGTACAATCTGGCCTCAAACCTACATGGATGGATAAGTGGGTGCATAAGAAGATAGAAGAATGAGTGATAAGTGGGTGAATAAACAGGAGAATCTGAAATGGAGCTGAGTGGATAGGTAGACGAGTGGGTGAATGAATAGGTTTGGTAATCAAAGGTGGACAGATGAATGAATGAATGAATGACTCTCTCTTTCTCTGCCCCTCTCCTTTCAGTGAGTCCACTCCTCCAGGCATGAAACTTACAAAATCTACCTCCAACCTTTCTTGGATGAGTGGATGAGTGGGTATGGCTAGATGGGTCACTGGGTGGATAGATCGCTGGGTGGATGTGTCAGTGGGTAAACTCTTGAGTCTTGGTTCTTCTCCCCTTTCAGTGGGCCTACCCTTCTGTACATAAAAATCTATGCAGCATTGCCTTGAAGGTTCCCTACAGGCTGCTTATCCAGATCCCCAACTCAGCAAATCCCTAACTTTTCCTCTTTCATGAGAGACCTCCAATCTGTAACAGTCAGCGTGGCTCTCCTGCAGGGCCTCCAAGCCCCTCGACTGTCTGCCCTGTGCAACGAGTAAAGGGCCCTCTGGCACCAGGGTTAGGGTAGGAAAATACAGCAAATACAGCAAGTGTCAGAAGGGAAGGAGCAAGGGACAGACCAGGGACCTATGGACATGGGGAATCCTCCACTCCCACTCATATCCCTGACTCCTGGTTCCTCTCCATCGTCCTGCGGCCGCCATTATGAAACTCTCGTCTCCTTTAGTATGAAAGTCTGAAGTGGGTGCAGGGGCCTCCTTCTCCTCCTCCTCTACTATTCTCTTCCTCCTCCTGTTCTCTTTTCCCTCTTCTCCTCTACCTCTTCTCCTCCCCGCTCTCCTTCTTCTCTTCTCCCTTCTCTTCCTTAATCCTCCTCCAAGACAGAGAAAATTCTCACCAGGTGCAGAGCCCCTTTGAACAAGACCTCCCTGGAGGCCAGGATGAAGTTAGTCCAAATGGCTCTTGCTTGGGAGTCAAGTCCTCATTCTGCCACTTTGCCACAGTGGTATCTGATATTTTCCTTTCCTTCGCAGGCCTCAGCTTCCCCAACCCAAAGGGAGTAGGTGGGGCTCCATGCTTGCGCAGGGCCCTCCCACCCATTCTCACCCATTCCTGCCCACACCACAGCACCTCTGCCTCCTCTTCAGCCCTCCTCCCTCTTTTCTCTCAGGTCCAACCCTGGTTTTCTCCTTTAAGCCACAGCCTCAGACCTGCCCTCGACTCCCATATGCTTTACTCAGGATGCTGGGTTCCCAGTGTCCAAGGGACACAGATCCCACCCCATTTCCAAACCTCTCCCTGTCTGGCATGGCAGGTACCTCCTGCCGCCAGTGATGCCCGACCTTCCGGTTCAAGGCTGCACAGGGCCCACAGGAGAAGCCCTCACCCTGTCTGAGCCAACTGCAGACGTTGGCCAGTACAGTGGTTTAAAAATACCAGTGCCCAAGTACCCCCGTGCCAACTGCCCACACAGCCTGCAGACTGTGCTGCCCACTCCACAGATGCCATCACGGCCGCTGTGGGTGGCACAAAGGGAACAACGGCGGGGTGGGGAGTCCAGCGAGGTCTGGGGGTGGCTAGTGAGGGGGACGGACATTCCTCAAAGCTTCAACCAGGGAACAGGGCTGTTTACGCCATCTGGCCATACCCACTTCTGTGGTCTCTGGAGAGAATGAGGCCAATTATGTGTTGTGGAAGCTGGAGTCTAACAAGCCTGGGAGCAAGTGCTGGCTTGGCCTTTCACTGGCTGTGCAAGTTTGGCCCTCTCTGAGCTCAGCCCCTACTTGTAAAAATAGGGTTAGTAAAACTATTGACTTCCTAAGGCTTTTATGAGAATTCTATGAGATGATGCCTGTAAAGGGCCTGGCCTTTGTCATTACTACTGTTGCTCCCAGGTGTGGTTGGTCTCAGCTAAAGCATGATCAAAGCACACAGAGGATAGGGGTTGAGCCGCCTGGCTCTCTCTCTCGCCCACCTCCAGAACCCTGAAACCAGGTCCTTTGGCAACAATGGAGCTCATGCAGGGGAATCAAGGCCCAGAGAGAGAATGTGCCCAGAGAGTAAGAGCCCAAACCTAGAAATCTCCCAAGGCGAGGGGAGAGAAGTATAGCACCCTGAAATGGGAGACCCCCTGGAGATTACCCAGGTCACCTCTGTTCAGTTTTTCAGAAAGGAAACTGAGTCCAGCAAGGGAAGGGATTTTCCAAGTCATAAGAAAGCAAGGCCCGAGCGAGGACTCCTGGTTTCCTGACCGGCGCTGGCTGCTGCAGATCCAGGCTGCAGGTCCGGCCTCCAGGTGGGCTACTGAGCGCTAGGAGCGCAGAAGCCGGCCCTGCTCTGCTGGGGGCTCTGCAGCCACTGAGGCCAGCTCGGCCGCCCAGTCCCACTGGGGCCTGCTCCATCCTTATGTAACCCACTCTCCGTTACATAACCTGCTGCCGCCTTGCTCCAAGTGGGAGCTCTGGGAGCAGCGTGGAGCGAAGGGGAAGACCGCGAGCGCTGTCACGTGAAAACAGGGTCATTACCAGCACTCGCGCTCCAGTGCCAGCTAAGGGCTCTCCTGCCGTGGCCCAGGGCTTGCCACCTTCCCCAGGCAGAACTGGAGCCCCACACCTCCATGTTCCAGCATCAAGGACAGGGACCAATCCCCAGGCTCCAAAGTCCCTAGCAAGCCAAGGCACCCTAAAGGATTCCCTGGAGGAGGCACATCGTGAGACTGTGGGCTTAGGAACCTCAGGGCCTTTTATGAGTTGGATTGTCCTGGTCACTAGCCAGTAACTACAGATCTATCAGCCCACCCACCCAGTCTCATTTCCTCGTCTGCAGTGTGGGACCAAAAGGACCAACATCCTTGGTTACCATGAGTATTAAACAAAACCCTGACCGACAGGTGCCAGTAGACCGCATGCCCATTTGGCAGATGAAAACACTGAGGCCCAGACAAGTGATGTAACTATAAGGACACTATCATCCAGCAGCAGCAGAGCTAGGCACAGGATTGCAAAGCTATACATGGACTGGCACTATCATCCCCATCAGACAGATGAAAGTTCCAGGCATGTTTCAGAAGCAGCACAGCCAGGATTTGAACCCAAGTGTCTGGCTCTGAGTCTGAGCTTTATCGCCCCACAAAACAAAACGGGCCAACAAAGATTACAGCAAGCAGGAGTTAAACTGAGTTAAGCCAGACAAAGACAGGCAGAGTGACCGACGGGATGACTGGTCACCATCTTTTAGAAACACCTCCCCTTTCCACATTGTCTCCCTTTAGCTGTTGCTTTGCTGTGTGGCCTTGGTTAAGGCAGTTGACCCCTCGAGGCTCTAATCTCCCCAACAGAAAGAAGGAGCCAACAATTACCAGGTTTATTGTGAGGACGCATTAAGATAACGAGTTGGAAACTGCTTTCAGTGAGAAAGTATCGCACAGCTGCTGCGACTGATCCTCACTTCGCCAGCCTCCACCTTCTACAACTCAGCAGGAGCCAGCTAATGGACACCAGGGGCCTCTCAGCTCCTTCGGCTGTTCAAACAAACACCTCTCCCCTCCGCTGTCCCTGCTCTGGGCTGCTGTTTAGATACAGAGACCGGGAAACAGAGAACACCGAGAGCTTTCTCTCCAGCTCTAGGGAGGGCCAGGCCAGACACCTGAGTTACAGCCACCCTTCCTCCCTTCAAAGAACCCTTCATTTTAGCTGATCGCCCTCCTATGTGTCCTGTGGACAGCCTCCCACTTAATCCTCACAATTACCTCCATGAAGCTGGGATTCGGCTCCCGTTTCACAGATGAGGAAGCTAAAGCTCACAGCAGTCATTAGCCTGGAGTTACCCAGCTATCAACCTAGCACAAATCTAAACCTCTATCCTTTTAACAGCCTCACTAGCCCCCTTCTCCATGAAATGGGTCTTGTGCCCATTTTGCAGGGGAAGAGACTAATGCTGAAGAAGATAAAGGCACTTGTCCTAGAAACCGGAAGAGGGAGCGCCAGGCTGCAGACTCGGCAGTACCCTTGCTCTTTCCCCACTGTTCTCATCCTGGCCAGGATCTGCAGCTGCGAGCCATGACATTCGGTCCTCTGCAGAAAAAAGTCAGACCTGCAGACAGCATGGTTGTCAACGGAGGAACTGAAGCCAGAGAAGGCGAAAAAACTGCCCGAGTCAGACAGCCCAGAGTGTACAGTCAAAACTGGGCCTACTCATCCCCTTCTCTGGACCTCAGTCTCCCAGGAATACAGAAATGCAAGACCCTAGATTGGCCAGGGATACCCACTACAACCCCTCCAACTCCAGGGGGTTGTGGCCGACCTTGAGATCCCCAAACCTGACCCATCACCAGAATCCCCTGGGAACTTGCTAAAACCCCAATGCCAGGCCACACCCCTGGCAGAGTCTGAGTTTGCAGAGCCAGAGAGGGACCTGGAAACATGCTTCTCATCCTCCATGACTACCACACATAGCACTACCTCAATTTTCTGAGATTGGCCAAGTCCAAGATGCCCAGTCTAGGACAACTGTCCCACTGCAAGGTGGAATCCAGTCCCCTGCCCATATTCGTAGAGCTTGCAGCTATGGTGGGGTGGTTCTCAGGGTCTAAGGAGACCTGGAGCAGAGCTGGTATTGAGGGGTCTCTGGTACAGCTCTTGGGATCCTGAATGCGCACTGGGGATATCTGGAGATGTCCCCACCACCTTTGTGGCTGATTCTTCAGTTAGCAGCTGTTAATCAGCACCTGCTATGGGTCAGGCATGGCTTTAGGGGCTGAGAGTACAGCAGAGAATAGCACAATGGCCATGTCCTCGTGTGGCTTCCATGCTGGTAGGGAAAGAGGCTGTAAAGCAGCCAATTGGCATGGCCACCTGCCGCTCTCAACAGCCTTCCTCACTGATGAGCCCTTTACATCGGACCCTGATGGCCAACTGGAAGCTTAACCCCCATTTTGCAGATGAGTCACTGAGGCTCCCCAAGCCATTTCAACAGCCTGTCTCCCACTCCGGGCCGTCACCATGCCATCCTTCCCAGCCAACCCCGTGTGTCTCTGCTGATTAGAACTTTTCCTGTTGCCATAGCAACCCACCTGGGGAGGCCTGGCCTACTTTGCATCCCTGGCAAGAGGGCAGGCAGCCTCAGCTCACCCCTTGGAGACAGAGGGACAGGGTCAATCCCACTCACTGCAGGAACAGGTCCCACACTGGAAAAAAAAAATTGGACCCCCTCATTCAGATACTCGGGTGACACTGAAGGGCACCAAAAATGTGCCAGTGATTGAGCCAAGCCCTGGAACCAAAGGAGAAATCAGTCACGGTCCCTGACTTTTCAAGGGGAAGCTGACCAATAACCATGCAAAGCTTGCCAGCAAGGGCCAAAGCAGCGACAATGACGAGGACAGTGGTTAAGTGCTGGGTACAACTCTAAACCTCTTCCATGTGTTAATTCATATAATCCTCCCGTTGCCTTTAGGGTAGGTGTAAACATTATCCCTATTTTAATGATGAGGAAACCGAGACTCAAAGAGGTTAAGAAAATTGTCCAAGTTCAGCCAGCTGAGAAGAGGTGGAGACAGAAGCTGAACTCCAGGAAATCCTAAGCCACATCGTGCCCCTCAGTGAAGAGGTCTTGATTCCAGCGGACTGCTCCAGCAGGGTTTTCCAGGGAAGGTGTGTATCCCAAAAGTGATCGCCATAAGAGGAAAGGAGATGGTGATAGAGATGGGAGCAGGTGGCACTGCCTGCCGACACAGTGGTGGGGTGAGTGCCTGCCTGCTTGCGCTCAGCCTGGGGGACTCAGTTGGCCCTGGGACAACGACTTGAGGAAAGGAAACACAATCCAAGAGGTCAGTGCTGGAGAGGTGCAGGGCAGTGGCCTGCTGAAAAAGAGCTGAAATTCTGCCAGCAGTTCCCCAGCAGGTAGTTTGGGGCAGGTGTATAGATTCTCACTCACCTGTCTGTCTTCACGCCTGCAAGCAGAATCACCATACACTTTCACACTTGTGTAAAGGAAAGACCCAGGGCTGGGACTGCTTACTCATCACAGTACCTGCACAAAGAGGCCCTCGCTTCCAAGTTAGCCTGCAGTTTATGAGCATGATTGTGGAACCCACTGCCTGAGGTCACACACCTGCTCTCCTATTTCCTAGCTGTGGGACATTGGACAAGTTTTCTACGTTAGCTTTACATTAGTCAGCTTTCCACTACTGTGACAAAATGCCTGAGATAAACAGCTCAGTAAAGGAAGAGGTGTGTTTGGGTTCATGGTTTCAGAGGTTTCAGTCCATGGTCATTTGTCCCCATTGCTTTGGGCCTGAGATAGCCCAGTACATTGTGGTGGGAGCATGAGACAGAAATGCTGCTCACCTTATGGAGGCTGGGATGCAAGAGAGACAGGAAGAGTTCCAAGATCCTTTCAAGGGCACACCCCTAATGACACAACGTCCTTCCACTAGGCCCCACCTTTTAAAGGTCCAGTCATCTCTCTATAGCACCACAAGCTGAAGACCAAGCCTTTTTTGTGGACATTCGAGATACCAACACTAGCATTATGTAATCTCCTCAGCCTCAGTTTCCACATCCTTTAAACATGGAAACAATGCAATCCTGTGTACATCATTGAGTTGATATAATACCCACAATACATCAATACCCACAAATTTCTTTTTCTTCTTCTTTTTTTTTTTTTTTTTTTTTTGGTACCAGGGATCAAACTCATAACCTCACACCTGGCAGGCACTTAGGCCACTGAGCTAAATCCCCGGCCCTATTTTTTGAGACAGGGTCTCACTATGCAGTTCAGGCTGGCCTTGAACTCACTTTGTAGCCCAGGCCAGTCTCGAAATCACAATGATCCTCCTACCTCAGCCTCCCGGGTGCTGGGAATAAAGGCATGCACCACCATGCCCGACTAATACCCTCAAATTTCACAGTGCCTAGCACACAGGATGTGTAACTGTCAGCTCTAATGATTATCTTGTGGCACGAGGTCACACACAGGTCTACATTTTTACACAGTGGGGTGCATGCAAGTGTCCAAGCCTGTGCACATAGTGAAGATACAACCATGTCTGAGTCCCTTCCTGGTGTAAATCTACCCTCTGCAGAGCTAGCAGGGAGGGTACTGCAAAGCACAAATGCTGCCAGCGCCTGCAGGGAGGATACCACACATGCGCCCATCCCCATGCACCTCTAGACCTCTGCAAGCATACCTGGGCTTGTATATGCAGGGAAGGGAGACACGAGGATGTGTGACAATCGTTACACGTACGTTTTCACTTTGCACTGAGGTGAGGATGGATCAGTCTGAGTTTTTTTCCATGAGATGTAAAGAAATCTCAGCTTGGAAAACGAAAATCAATCAGCAGGGAAAAATAGTGCTTAAAGTTTAAACCTCCTACCACAGGTCCCTGGGGAAACATTAAAGCCACAGTCAGGAAAGAGGAATGCGATTAAGATTAAAGTCAGGAGTCCGCCAAGGGGGAGTCAGGCCAGCCATGAGTTTTCCTGATTTCCTAGAAAAAAAGCTGTCCCTGAGGAAGCCGCAATCCCTCAGAAATATTTGAAAGCCTACTGGCCCCCAGGCACCCCCAACCAAATCTTGAAAAACAAACCCCGCTTGCCTTCACTACCACCTTGGATGTTTCTTAGATTGGAGGTGGGGGAGAACTGTCCCAAAGCAAAACCTTTCTGCCCCTGGGGGTGAGGAATTGGGGAGGAGGAGAACAACAGTTCCTAAAGCTAACCATCAACCAGTATTTGAAACTACAAACCAAAAGAGCAAGGGAGGAATCTACTGTGATATGAAGGTGACCCTCCTGCTTATTCAGCACTTCAGAATCCCAAAGGCATCGCCTGGCTCACCAGCACACTGACCTTCACGGGTCAGCAAGGGGCATTTCCTCTGTGTCTCATTGGCAAGGCTAAGGCTTAACTCCTTTTGTGACTCCACCTTGTCCACTTTACACTCCAGCACCACCCAGATGTAACTGTGAGGGGCCAGAATATGCCATCCCAAATAGGAAAGGCTGTTGATTGAAGGCAATTAAGAAGTATGTGCAGGAGGGCTCTCTGCCCTCCCTCCATTTGTCTAAAAGTAGGACATCGACTTACAAAGACAGAAGGTATCCTGTTGTGCGCACACACACACCACCACCACCACCACCAGAGAGGACAGTGGTTGAGCCTTGGTGACAATTTTGGAGCTTTCTCAACTGGAGATGCTGATACCAGAGGAAGCGCCATGAGCAAGCTTTACCAACTAGCCTTTATGTACCACTTCTTTGGCTTCCCTCAAATTCCTATCCCTAGAGACTCAAAGTCCTTTTCCTTTGTCCTGTCACTTCTCTAAGAGTTTACTGTTCTTTGTTGAGGATGCATTATAAGCTGAACTTCAAAACCACTGCTCTGAGAACAACAAATTCCCCAGCCTCAACACAATTCCTTGTTTTCCTCTCATTGATCTGCCTTTTGTTAATAGGGGTCTGTTCCAACTAAGAATCTATGTGGAGGCTGAAGAAAAATCCCTATGTGATATATCAACAGCAGTGCTGGTAATAAAAGAGTGTGCAGCCTGAGATAGGAAGATTGCAAGTTCAAGGTCAGTCTGGGCAACTTAGAAAGACCTTGTCTCAAAATAAAAATTAAAAATGGCTGGGGAGGACTGGGGATATAGCTCAGTGGCACAGCACTTGCCTGGCAGACATGAGGTTGTGAGTTCAACCCCAAGTACCCTGCCAAAAGAAAAGAAAAGAAAACAATGCCTGGGGATCCACTGGGAAGGGTGGCACACACCTGTAATCCCAGCATTCGGGAGGCTGAGGCAGGAGGATTGCTGAACATTCAAGGTCAGCCTGGGCCACATAGTGACTTCAAGGCCAACCTATGCTACATAATGATACCATGAGTTAGAAAGAAAGAGAGAGAGAGAAGCAAGATGGATGCTAGGGATGTAGTTTAGCGGTAGAGCAACCCTGGGTTTGTTATAGCCTATGACTAACCAAAGCGCCGTTTTCCTGTTCTGTATGCGCCATTTATGCCAAAAACCCCTTCCCCAGATCATTGCCCCTTCCTTGGCCCGCCTAAGTTTCTGTTTCCTGTAACCATCCGCCCCCATTCCGGGAATTGAGCTGTTACTGTTCAAAGCCGTCCTAATTAGATAAGGACAAGGACAGAACTGTCCCATCCTGTAATGCAAGATAGAAACTGCCCCTCATGACTCAGGAATTTACCCCTCCACCGCCCGACCGCGGACCTCCCCATGAAATGTCCCCTCCAATAATGTAAAAGAGCCATTTAAACTAACCAATGCAATTTGCTTCTGTACCCGCGCTTGCGAAACCCCTCCCCACTTTTGTCCTAATGTTTCATAAGCCCCTCCAGGACGCTGCGCG
>RJWM01003997.1:0-106159 GCA_004363535.1 Dasyprocta punctata
ACACTGGAAGACACCTTGGAGAAGTAGTCATTACCTAAGTGTTCTAAATACAGGCAATAATGCAACTCACCATAGGCAATTTACAAGAATCACCCCAGGAATTAAACTGAAAAAAGAAAAGAAAAAAGATGCTTAAACAAGATGCAATCCCTGACATCCAGTTCAACAAATGCAAACCCAGAGGGAAATGAAGTAGAAAAATCCCAAAACCACCCACCTGGTCTCTCTGAAGTGGTAGTAACAAAGCAATTGAATAAGGTTCTACAGAAAATCAAATAAGAAATAATTTTTCAGATAACTACAGAAATGGTGTCCATGATAATGACCATGCTCAGTGATGCTAGAGCTGATACAGACAAAAAAAAAAAATAGACAAACTTAAGAAAACTCTGGAAGCCATGACTGCTCAGCATTGGAAAGAAATGGAATCCATAAGGCAGATTCAAGCAGATATCTAGGAGAATAAAAATTCCATTGAAAGTAGTCACAGCAGATAAGCCAATATGAGGACAGGATCTCAGATATAGAAGACAGACTTGTAGTTAGTGACCATGAGAAGAAAGATTTCTCAAAAATAGCAAAGGACCACGAGAAACCAGTCCAGTGGCTGCTAGATGAGGCAAAGAAGAATACCTTAAAACTGATTGGAGTGAAAAAACAGGAGATAGCACAAACTGTTCACAGACATCATGGTAGAAAACTTTCCTAATAGAGAAAAAGAATTTGACATAAAGATATGTGAGGCATACAGAACTCCAAGTAGCTATGATTAAAAATCAAAAACAAAAACAAAAATCAAAAAACAAAACAAAACAAAAACAACAAAAAAATCTACAGTTAAGCATATCATAATTAAGATTCTAGAAATTTAACGTAAGAATAGAATGTTAAAAGTTGTCAGGGAAAGGAAATAAATCAACTGGAAGGAAAGCCCATCAGAATCACAGCTGACTTAGCAGAAACCCTCAAGTCAAGGAGAGCTTGCAGTGAAGTATTTCAAGCTCTAAAGGAAAACAACCTTCAACCTAGACTGATACACCCTGGAAAACTATCTTTCAAAACTGATGTAGAATAAGATATTTCTATGACAAAGAACATGTGAGGAAATTTATGATCACCAAACCAGAACTCCAAAATGTTTTGAAGGACATTCTAGAAAGTGATAACAATTCTATGAACCCCAACAGACAGAATCCACCAGGTAAAGCAAACAATTAAACAGAGGAAGGGAAAAAAGAAAGGGGAACCAACAACAGGAAAATAACATGATAAGGATAAGTTAATAAATATCATTTATAAGTATCAATGTTAATGGTTTCAATTCACTGATCAGAAGACACAGCCTGGCAGCATGGATCGAGAAGCATGATTTGATGATATGCTGCATGCAAGACACATTTAATTCAAAAATAAGTTCATTGACAAAGTCAAAGGATGGAAAACAATACTCCATGTGACAGGAACCCAGAAAAAAGCAGGGGTAGCTATTCCATTTGCAGACAAAGTAAACTACAAGTCAAGATTGATTAAGAGACATAAAGAAGGTCAGTACATTCTGATAAAGGAAATACTCTAAGAAGAAGAGATAACAATCATTAATACATGTACAACAAATACCAGTGCACCCAACTATTTAAAACAGATGCTAACAGAGATGAAAAACCAAATAAGCACTAATGCAATTGTATTGGGGAATTTCAATACCCCATTGTCAGAAAAAGACACATCACTAGACAAAAAATCAACAATGAAATATCATAACTGAACCAAATTTTTGAACAAATGTATTTAGTAGATGTCTACAGAGTATTCCACCCCACATCAGAATACACATGCTTAAGTAAATGCAAAGGAATTCAATTAGCCCTTGCATGTTATCAGACCATATGTCTTGGTTACTTTTCTCTCATTGCTGAGACGAAATACCTGATGCCCAAAATTAGGAAAGGAAACATTTATTTCTTACAGTTCTTAGAGGTTTCAGTCCATACTCAGCTGGCTGCAAAGCAAGGTGGTGTGGCAGGGGCTGCCATTCATGGCAGCTGCCAAAAGCAAGGTGTGAACCACGAGAGAGAACATGCCTTCTTCTCGCCATTACACTGTCAATCAGCTCCACCCCTGGGCAGGTGTGGCACTCATACCATCAATCCCAGCATCAGACTCAGCCCTGTCCTTGATTACATGACACTTAAGTGGGGGCCATCTGACCACACTATAACATTCCACCCCTGGCACCCAAAGACTCATGTACATCCTTTATACAAAAGACATTTAGTCCATCTCCAAGAGTTACCGAAGTCCTAGCAGTTTCAGCATTGGTGAAAAGTCCAAGTCCCAAAACTCCTCTGAGATCTGTGGCAAACTCTTAATTGTAACTCCTTGTACAAATGAAAATGAGGTTAAACACTTCCAATATGTAAAGGCACAAGATAAATATTACTATTCCAAAAGTTACAAATGGAAATACAAAGCATTGGAACTAAAGCAAGTCCAAAATCCAGCAGTATGAACATTAAGTCTTATAGTTGTAGGTCCAGCATCTGAAACAGTCTGTGGCAAATTGTGAGCTCCAAAGTGCTTGTGTAACCACCCCCATGGCACTTTCAGGGTTTTTTAACACCCAGAGCTTCTCTCTTAGGCCCATTCTGCTCAATTCTTGAAACTTTTCTTGGGTGATCCACATTCCTGGGTTTTCCAAACTTCTGGGTTTTCCATTGCAATGGTGGATTCACTCTTACATCTTTACATATTGTCCTCTGAAGTCGGGGTGGAAGCTGCCTTAGCCTTAGAATTTGTCCATTTTCCTTACACTTAAAACCAGTGCTGTGTGGATGCCAGGTAGAGCAGTAGCCAGGCTTTCCTCTCTCTTGGCTGTAGAGGTCAAGTGCCTGGATCACTGAGCTCTCTGAACCTGGTTGTGAGGAAAAGCTTGTTTATGATGCTGCCATTCTGGAATCTGGTGTGTCTGCTGCCATTCTGAATCCTCCAGTGGCCTCCATCGCCACTGTGGAACATGACACTCTGTGGCTTTTTCCTCCAAGCAAACTCTTTCACCTTTGACGCCTTGAGGTTGCAAAAGGTGGAAATCCACTGCTTCCTGCGATGGTCCCAGGCCATCTTGTTTATTTCTCAGCAACTGAGGTCTCAGCTCGATCTTTACAGTTCACAGCTTCCTGGCCAAACTTACAATATTTAAGCACCATCCTGGGCTCTTTGCTCCTGATTCACAACATAAATCTGAATAAATGCCCCCAACAATACCCATGCCACCACTTCAACATTAGAATGCCTTGAAATATCCTTTGCCAAATTAATCAGTCCATTGCCTTTAATCTCAGTCTCAGACAAAGTCTCTAGACATGAGCAAAATGCATACAAACTTTCTGTGAAGGTGTAACACACATCATGTGGAGTCCAACAACTGATGCAGTCTTTCTTCCCAGTAGAAACCTCCCAAGTCTGGTCTTTACTGGCAGGCTTTGTATCAGCCTTCTGGCCTCCTGAGCTCTGGCCAGAATCTCCCCTACAGAACAGCGTATACTGTTCCAGGCCACTCTTTCAGGCGACATCTGCAAACCTTTCCAAAGTCTTCCCACAAGCCATTTCCAAAGACATTTTAACTACATGGTCAGGTTCAATCACAGCAATGACCTCAATCCACTGGTACCAAATTCTGTGTTAGTTACCTATCTCTCATTGCTGAGACAAAATACCTGATGCCCAAAATTAGGAAAGCAAAGGTTTACTTCTTACAGTTCTTAGAGGTTTCTCCATACTCAGCTGGCTGCATGGCAGGGTGGCATGGCGTGCTGCCATTCATGGCAGTTGCCAACACCAAGGTGTGAACTGTGAAAGAGAGCATGCCTTCATCTTGCCCTTACACTGTAAGTTGGCTCCACCCCTTGACGGGTGCAGTTCTCATACCATCAATCCCAGTGCCAGACTCAGTCCCATTCATAATTAACACGAGGCTTAAGTGGGGGATATCCAACCACACTATAACACTGTAGTAAAATGAAATTGAAAATCAATGACAAAAGAAACTACAAGAACTTCATAAACACATGAAAATTTAATAGCACTCTCCTGAACAACCAATGAGTCACAGATGTAACTAAAGAAGAAATTAGACAAACTTGACAATTGAATAATAATGACAACACAAAATACTGGAATTTATGAGACCCAGTGAAAGCAGTCATAAGAGGGAAATTTATAGTGGCAAATATCCATATCAAGAAAACAGAGCAAGCACAAACTTCTAGAGAAAGAAGAGCAGGTTAAGCCAAAAGCTTATATAAGGGAGGAAATTATAAACACCAGAGCACAAATTAATGCATTGGAGACTAAAAAAATGCAAAGACTCAATGAATCAAAGAGCTGGTTCATTCGAAGATTAAATAAAATCAACAAACCCTTACTCAATCTTATCAAAAAAAAAAAAAGAAAAGAAAAGAAAAGAAAAAAACTCATTCACACAATTGGGAATGAAAACGGTGAAATTGCAATGAACCCTGTAGAAATTCAGCAGATCATCTATACCTACTTTGAAAACTTGTATTCTAGTAAGATGGCAAATGCAGAGGAAATGGACAGATTCCTAGACATATATGAATTAACAAAGCTGAATCAAGAAGATATAAAAATCCTAAATAAACCAAGATCAATCAATGAAATCAAAGATGTAATGAAAAACGTACCAACAATGAAATGCCCGGAGCCTGATGGATTCACTAATGAATTCTACAGGAAATTTAGAGAAGACCTAACATTCCTACTAATCAAAAATTTTAATGAAATTGAAAAGGGAGCAATACTCCTAAATTCATTCCTGGAAGCAAGCATTAACCAGATTCCAAAACTAGAGAAGGATTCAACTAAGAAACGGACAATTTCTCCAATGAACATAGATGCAGAAGTTGTCAATAAGATAATGGCAAATAGAATGTAGCAAATCATCCAGAAGTTTACACACCATGATCAAGTGGAATTTACTCCAGGGATTCATGAATGGTTTAACATACATAAATCAAATGTAATACACCACATTAATAGAGCCAATGACAAAAATCATATGAGTATCTCAAAAGATACTGAAAACACTTTTGACAAAGTCCGGTACTCATTCTTGATTAAAAAAAACAAACCCTACAAAAAATTGGAGTAGACAGCCTTTATCTCAATCTGATAAAAGCCATCTATGACAAACCAACAGCCAACATCTTACTAAATGGAAAAAAGCTAAAAGTTTTCACTCTAAAATCAGAAACGAAGCCGGGCGTGGTGGCGCACGCCTTTAATCCCAGCACTCGGGAGGCTGAGGTAGGCGGAGCGTTGTGAGTTCGAGGCCGGCTTGGGCTACAACGCGAGTGCAAGCCCGGCCTGGGCTACATAGTGTGACCTTGCCTCAAAAACCCAGGGCTGAGAGTTTGGCTCAGTGCCTTAAGCGCCTGCTCTGGCAGGCACGAGGTTGTGAGTTCAATGCCCGGTGCCGCAAAAAAAAAAAAAAAAAAAAATTAAATCAGGAACAAGGCAAGGATGTTCACTGTCGCCACTCTTATTCAACATAGTACTACAAACTTTAGCCAGAATAATTAGACCAGAAAAGAAATTATAGGAAAAATGATAGGAAAGGAAGAAGTTAAATTTTTATTATTTGCAGATAACTTGATATTCCACAATGAGACTACAAAAACTCCACTAAACATTTCTAGATTTAATAAACAAATTCAGTAATGTAGCTAGATAAAAGTCAACACTCAAAAATCAATAGTTTTCCTGTACACGAATAACAAACTCACTGAGAAAGAAATTAGGGAAACAATACCTTTCACAACAACGTCCAAAAAAAAAGAAAACCCTGAAATACCTAGGAATCAGTCTAATGAAGGATGTGAAAGTCCTCAACCTTAAAAACTATAGTATGCTGAAAAAGGAGATTGAAGGGGATGTCAGAAAATGGAAAGACATCCCTTGCTCTTGGGTAGGAAAAACCAATATAGTGAAAATCAGCACACTTCCAAAACTGTTACACAGATTTAATGCAATTCTGATTTAAATTCCAGCAGCATATCTCACAGAATTACTGAAAACAATCCCCTAAATTCATCTGGAACCAGAAGACTCCTAGAATAACAAAGGCAATTCTGGGCAACAAAGGCAAGATGGGGGCATCACAATTTGTGGCTTGAAATTATACAGTAAAGCTACTGTAATGAAAATAGCATGATACTAGCAAAAAAACAGACCTGACAATCAATGGAACAGATTAGAAGATGCAGATACAACTCCAGACATACTCAGTCACCTTATCTTTGAAAGGGTGCCAAACACATTCACTGGAAGAAAGGCAGCTTTTTAAATAATTGGTGCTAGAAAAACTATCTCTGTACATGCCAAAGATTAAAATTGAACCCATACCTTTCACAATGCATTAAACTAAATTTGAAATGGGTCAAAGATCTAAATATTAAAAGAGAAACATTAAATCTGCTGGAAGATAGAATAAGTAAAACTCTTGAAGACATTGGTGTAGGCAAAGACTTTATGAATAAAATCCTGATGGCCCAGAAAATATCACAAAGAATCAACAACTGGGACCTCGTCTTTTTAAAAAGCTTTTGCACAGCAAAAGTGTCTTAGTTACTTTTTCTCATTGATGGGACAACAAAAATGAAAGACACCCAAAATTAAGGAAGGAAAGGTTATTTAGCTCACTCTTTGTGGAAGTTTCAGTCCATAATCAGCTGGCTCCAAGGCAGAGTGGCATGGCGCTGAGGTAACCGTTCATGGCAGCTGGGGCAGATTCCAAAAGTGCCAAGAGTGAAAGGGCAAAAAAGGGAAAAGCAAGTCTCCTTCCCTCTCTTATATTGTATACCAGCTACTAACCCCTGGGTGGGTGCAGCACTCACATCACAAATCCCAGTGCTAGACAATGAAACAATCACAAATGCTAGATTCAGTCACCTCTGTGATGTGTGAGGCTTTTGGGGGACAACCAAACACAAACCAGAACAATAAGAAACCACCAACAGAGGGAAGAGACAACCCACAGTGTGGGAAAAAATGTTTGCCAGCTGTTTCTCAGACAAAGGGTTACTGTTGAGAACATACAAAGAACTCAAAAAATCAGATCTCCCAAATTTAAAGGCTCAGTCAAAAAATGGGCATCTGAAATGAATACACACTTCTAAGATGAGGAAATGCAAACAGCAAATAAATATAGGAAAAAGTGCTCAACATCATTGGTCATTTGAGAAATGCAAATTAAAACAACACTGAGATTCCACATCACCCTGGAAAGAATGACTATTATCAAGAAATAAACCAATAACAAATGCTGGAGGGGTTGTGGGGAAAAAAGGAATCCTTCTCCATTTTCAGTGGGAGTGTACGGTGGTGAAGCCACTGTGGAAATCAGTGTGGAGATTCTGAAAAAAACAGGATTAGAGGCTCCATTTGATCCAGCTATTCCCCTTCTTAGTATTTTCCCACAAGCATTAAAAGCATCACACCACAGTGATATATGTGCACCCATGTTTATAGCAGCATGATTTGTAATAGTTAGATATTGGAAACAACCCAAATCCTCATCAACTGAAAAATGAATAAAAATGTTGTGGCATTTTTATACAATGGAGTGCTACTCAACCATAAAGAAGGATAAACTCAAGGCTTTTATAGGTAAATGGATGCAACTAGAGACCATACTAATGAGTGAAATAAATCAGATTTGCATGTATAATATCGTGTTGTCTCCCTAGTGTGAGAAGCTGAAAGAAATTTTACATATATATTATATAATATATTAGTTAAAATATATAATATATAAATTATATATAATATAGAATTATATAAAATTATATAATGTATTAATATATATTACTTACATTAGCAATTACAAATTGTGCCACTATAAACATGGGTGCAATATATAACTGTGCTATGATGCTTTTAATGCTTCTAGAAAGATACCCAGAAGAGGATGAGATGGCTCAAATGGAACCTCCAATTTTAGTTTTTTAAGGAATTTCTACACTGATTTCCACAGTGGTTGCACCACTGCACACTTCCACCAACAATATATATATAACATATATCAACATATATAATTTATATAATTATATATTACATATATATTAATTAAGATAGTTATAGTACTAATTTCTCTTGGTTCATTGAAAAGAATGAAAAGAAAATTTTGTACTAATACTGTCTGGACAATAAAATGCAGATATTATGTACTCTGAGTAATTTATTTCTTTTTCTTTTTTTATTTTAAACATAGTAAAATCAACAGGTCATAACAGAACAAAGTCAATCAAAACAAAGCAGCAGACCTGTTACAGAACTTCAAAGAAAGATACTATGAAAAGAATAGCTACTATAGTATATCTTGTTATCTTCAGAATAGCTGACCATTTCAACAGTTATAGTAGAATTGAAACAAAAACAAAACAGAGTAAAACCAATAAAAATGGAACATAAAATAAAGTAAAAAAATAATACTAATCAGAGTAAAGCAAAACGATGAGAACCATATTGGGCCTCGAAGACAAGACAGAAGAGAATCCCCCATACTTGCTATGTTGCCTACTGTCATCTTCCAAAGAGATGCTCAGGTTGCCGGCCCAAGGCCTGCAAAATCAATGAAACAATACAACAACAATATGCAATATATTAACCACTGTTTCCTTCTAATTATGTTGCTTTGAATTTTTTTCTCTTTAAAATAAAATAAAATCATCATATTATTTTTCTTCTGCTATGATCATAGTTTCATATATATATTTTTAAAAGGTTATAAATGTCTGATGTCTGGCCACCATGTTCTCTCTTGCACAGTGGCCATTCTCACACTGTAGAGTGTTACTTGGCCCCAGCTCACTCTGCAGAACCTGTTTATTTTCCTACCTTTTGTAAAATTTTGCTACAGTTAAAAAACACTTGAATTCTATTTCTGCATTGAGATGACTTTTGTTCTGAGGATTGGTATTGTTCTATTACCAGTTTTACTGCCTGAAAACTTTAGAAGGAAAAGTATATCATAAGGCCCCCAAAAAAGTATCTAGAAAATTTCTGAATTTAAAGTCACAAAGTAAATAATAGGATCTAGGTAAGAATTATCTCCACTGATTTAAAACAAGTCAGAACAAACCACTCTGCCCTACATGATCAGACAGTCAACTGTTCCCTAATGAGGTACATTCTTGAAGACCTTGCATAATTCAAAACTCAAATAATTAAATAGAACTTTTGATGAAGAATGCTAGTTATTTCTCTCATAAGAAATGTTACAAGAGAAAATTGTGCAAGAATTATTTTATTCCTTTTCCTTTGATTTGTTTTACATTTTATTAATTTTTGTACACACCATTCTCAATGATTTCATACACATTGACAGCTTGAACACACTGGCTTCAATATACACTACTTTCAGGGGTAGGTGGAGCTTTTCATTTTTAAAATAGATTATGAAAATCCTATTTTCCTTTTGGAGATTGGATATTGGGCCTGGTTTTAGTGTTTTTTTTTTTAAAACTATTTCAGTTTTCATTACATGAAACTGATTTGTGTATTTTACAAAATTTATTTTTATTCATACATGTTCGCAATGCATAATGATGGCATTCATTGTGGAGAATTTGGTACATGTACGTAATACATCTTAATACCTTTTTGTTCATCTTTTCCCAAGGCTTTAGTTTGAAAGAATTCTGTTATAGATTTCCTCGATAATCTCATTATTTGATTGCTATTTTTATCATAATTTAATTATTTGTTGGTTTTTTCAGTTGTTTTTGTGCTTGATTTTATCAATTGATGTTTCTGTTTATGTTTATTTTAATTAGGTAAAGAAGGAAATTGTCGGGAAGCAATTGCTTTTAACACTCTAGTACTTGACATATTTTCCAGTAGATTGTTTCTTAAACAAAATATCATAGGAAATTTACCAAATTTAATTTCAACACCATTTTTTACAAACAAATAAGCGTTGTAACATAAAAGTCTCTTTGGGCTTCCTGATTAATGACCCAACTAAGTGATTTAGGTCTTTTTCTGCTGTACCTTTTTCTAAAGTTTTGCATTTTTAATTTTTTATTATGAAGATCTTTAATTATATAAGTGGTAAAAAGAAAAAAATATTATAATGAAACACATGTAGGAATCACCCAGCTTCAGTATTTTTAATTCACAGTCTATATTGATTCATATTTGATCACATCCTTCTAAAACAGTTTATGTCTGTTTATTAACTAACATGACACAAATCAGACCACTGCATCTCATAAGCTCTTTACCCTTTTAATTAATCTTTTGGACAATAAACTTAGGCATTGGTTTTTCTGTGGTAATGTAATTGTGACATGCGTGTTATCTATTCCTGGATGCATAATTTTCTACTCCAGGATGAATAATTTAAAATGTTTTGAATGACTTATTATTTTTTTGTCTTGACAATTTTGATAGGGGATAACAATAACTAATAATTTTATTTTTAGCATTGTACTTGAAATTATTAAACTTGTTTCTGTAGCTTAAAAATAATTGTTTTTACTTAACTGAAAAATAATTAGAAAGGCAATGTGAAATAAAATATGGCATATAAAGCTTAGTATCAATGCAAGTCTTTATTTGAGAATTATATATTATTAAGGGGTCATATGATAGCTAATGTTTCAAAATACTAAAGCAAAGCCTGACTCTAAGAAGGTGCTACTACCTCTTTTTTCTTCAGTTGTTTTACATCAAGAACAGCATTGCTGAGCTGAAATAATTCTCCAAAATACAAACCAAGGATGGGATTTATATTTTTGGACACCAATTCATAAGAGAGAGCTCTCATACATAGTGAAGAAATGATTTGTAAGATGACATAAAGATGCTGTAATAATCCTGAATTAAAACACAATAATTAAAATTATTGTAAAAGTTTGAAGAACCAAAGGTTTATTTAAAAGATTACACCATTTTATACTTTTCCACTTAAAATTTCAGAGATACAGAACTATGACATTTAAATGAATTGCAGGAAACATTAGATCAACCCTTCAAAGCTTGTTAAGTACCCATTTAAAGTTTCCATTTAAATGGTTTGAGTGCAGGAAAATCACTCGATCAGTGTAGTACTAGAATCCATTTCTTATAAAAGGGTAGTGTCTAGACCTTGCTTCCTCGCTGTATGCCCAAATCCGCCTCCATACATCTTTCTTCCATTCACCCACAATGTGCCTCATAAAGATCCCTTGATACTAAATGTTCCTTAAAACATTCCCCACCATTCATTATTCCTTACATAACAAGACTTCCAAAAAAATTCACCATCTCTGTCAACTTTCTCTGGAGAAAAGAATAAAAAACTTATTTTTGAGTGGACTTTATGAAAGTTTTTGACCTAAACTAAGTTATGTTTTACGTTTGGACTGTCTTTCTATTTTTGTCATAACACTGGGAGATCTTGATATTACACACCATTTAAAGCCTGATCAGGAATACCTCATGTGTCTATCTTCTACCATTACCTATGATACCTTTCATATGGGCTTGCTTTTATATGAGTGAAACACTTTCTCTCATTATCTATACAGAAACCTTCAAGATGTTGAATCAGCATTTTTAAAAGAAAAAAGCAAATCATTTCACATAGTGTAATTAATTCATGAATATTTAAGTCTGAGAATTTAGCTTTTTATGAACCTTTAATGACTCAGATATTTTGTGACTCTCTTACTCAAAAATATAAAATCCTGAGCATATCAAACCCCTTTAGCTATATTTCTTTCTGGTTATTAGTGTTACAGAGGTGAGCCAATGCATGTCTAACTTTTTCAGTCAGTTTTATCATTTTCTAAAAAGCCTTATTTTTTTAAATTTTCTAATGTGCAATTGTTTCATTTGCAAGTAGTGATATTTTGTATCAGTTTCACATACAACTCACATATTTTATTATACTTCTAAAGGAAGATTAAATAGTTTGTGTAGCATTCTGATTTGTTTTGAAGTTCTAACATAAATATTCTACAAATTTACTGGTTAGTAATATATTCTTATATGGCTAAAATATGCTTAATAAATTTATACTAAAAAGATATAGTTACTTTAATTCTAAACTATTTATAGATTTAAGAGAAAAATCTTCAGGAAATAAAATAAGAGCAATGTGCATGCCTTAGAAATCCCAACTTTGCAAAGAGATTCTGAAATAACAATACTTTTGACTGCTTATCTTGATCAATTCTATCATGTGATAAAAGTAATCACAGTTAAATTATACTAAGAATTTTCTACATTTTGAATGCTCACATAATTATTTATAGGAACAACCCTAATACCTCTAGATGAATATTATCCTCATTTTATAGATGAGGAATCTAAAAACAACAGAATTCAAGAAACTTGTTCAATGTTATACTTCTATTAGGAATAGAAGCCAAATTTAAAATTCAGCTGGCTGTAAAATTTAAAACTTCCATTAGCAAAGGATACTATGATCTCTGAAAACTGAAACATGAGACTAGTTGCATTGTCTTATACTACAAATCATATAGAGAATGGTGCACATCATCAATATTTTGTGTACCTTGACTTAGTACATGTTTTATATTTTTTACGGCCTAACAGACTGAATAGTCTGATTTTCAATATGTATATATGATTACTAACTTTATGTGCTCTTATAAGATAAATAAATGATCTGATGCTGGAAAAATAAAAGATAGATGAAGAGAAGGGGAGAAAAGAACTAAAGTTGTTATACATGTGTGCCACTTCCCTACAGTGAGAGGAATCATTATCCTGCAAACATCTACTAATAAAAAAAAAATAATTTGAATATGGTAGCTTTAAAATTTTCTTCCTGAAAAGTAACAATAATTTTAAAAACCAACCAAAAGAAATGTAAATGATCAAAACATTAACCTATAAGCTGTTTAAGAATTCCATTAATGAGAACATAATGATTTTAAAACAATATCTCCCCAAAATTGATATAATATGAACTGTAGCATTAACATTAATATTCAAACGAAGGCTTTATGAGTAAGGATGATACCCAGTTTACAAAGTAGAAAGCAAGAGAGAAAGAACAGAGTACAATCTATAGCACAGAAGTATGCTTTAGCGTTTCCTCTTTTTAAAAAGTAACTTATTATCACAATCGTTTTATGTTATGTTTTTTGTGCCAAGAGTAATCTTCATATGTTAGTTTCCAGGAAGACCTTCGAATCAGAAAGAATGCACTATCCTTCTAAAATTAGTATTCTGGCTTATTTGGCAACTGTAATTCTGCGGGTGAATTAACAAAACGTCATCAGACTTTGAATCAGTGGCTCATAAATATAGTTGGAGAATTCGAATCCTATGAGACCTGTTTAAACTTTGGTTTAAAAATGCACAGCTAAAGATTGAACTTGGTAAATTCATTCAAGTGCAAGCATCCATGGACTCCTATTGAATGCTTTTTTCCCGACCAATATAATTGTAAGAAATACTTTTGACTTTGTCGCTGACTAGGTGAAGCCTGTATCTAAACAGCCTAAATGTTGTTTCAAAAGAGTCGTTGGGTTTAACGATCTGAACAACTTGTAACTGTAAATTGGCTAAAACTTTCTGGAGAACAGTTCAGAAATAGAATCAAGAGTTTCAAAATCATTCATGACCGCTGACCTACTAGTTCATTTTCTAGGTATCTGGCCTAAAAACTAACCAGTGTTGGAACCATATTTCTATACAAACCTATTTGTTGTAATGATATTTGTGAAGGATAAAAAAAGAGAAAACAATGTAAGCGCTCACTATTATAGAAATGAATAAACTTTGGAATGTATATATAATGGAATAAATATATACAAATGTACAACTGATAAAAATATACTGGAAAATATTGAATGGCATATAAAATACTATAAATGGCTAAAAATTGCATAGGAAGTTATTTATAGTGTCTATGTTTACTAGTTTATTAAAAGTTAATGTGAATCATTCAAGAAAAAAGCTGAAAAGTTATTAGTAAAGGTAAGAGTTATTTTTCCTGAATATTAGAATCAGGGATGATTTAAAACAAGCTATTGCTTGATCCTTGAATTTTTCTAGAATTAATATAAAATATTTTGAAAATGACAAAATGTGTTTTAAAATATTATACAAGCATTATTCTTAAAAGTATTTAAAAGCAGTTATAAGGTTTAAGTAATTTTAAAAAAGATTTTGTACATTTTTTAGTTTGATTAGTTGTGCAGCTTTTTAAATATTGTAGTGAAATAAATTAATAATTACAAGTACAAAATCTTTTCAAAGACTAAATTTAGACATAGATTATAATACAGCTAATTTATTTTCTGTAAAACTGTTCATTTTTTAGATGTATTTTTTAAAATATAGCTTAGGATATTTTATTATCTTGGTAAGATACTAATTTTCCTGATGGCATCTGTTCATTTGGCTTATATTTCCATCACCAAATCAGTGAATAAAATCATCCCCAGCTGTGATTTTATGATCTGTTTATAAACAATCTGCCAGGACATACTGCTACACACCCTGCAAGATTCCCAGGTAAGAGGAAAGTGAGGCTACCCAGCCTATCTCGGACTTCCCTGTGTTATGTGGCTGAAATCTTAGCAAACCATAAAGCTAAATTACCTATAAGGGCTAAGAAACTCATAACTGGCATTGCTGATATGTATTTGTTTTCAGTACATGATTCAAGTTTACAATGCAATGTTGGCTGAGGCACGCCTAAAGTATATATATATATATATATATATATATATATATATATATCATACTAACACACAGCTTCTCAAAAACACGAGAATCCCTAACTGAAGTATAAAAGAACCGATGTAAAAGAGTTTGTTCTATGTATATTTTACAACACTTCTGAAAAAGCATGTGTGTGTCCTAAAAAATGGAAAGAGTAGAAAAAAATAAAACGTGATATTCTGAGCTGCTAAATTTTTGTGATCAAATTTTTCTTTAAGTATCTCTTAAGTAGGAGTAGGAGTTCTTAAGCTAATAGATGTGGCTTTCTACTTTCAAAGATGTAAAACACTGAGTGGGTTGGCAAGATTTTATTGACTTTTTAAGATA
Organism: Dasyprocta punctata; assembly: GCA_004363535.1. Taxonomy (NCBI): domain Eukaryota; kingdom Metazoa; phylum Chordata; class Mammalia; order Rodentia; family Dasyproctidae; genus Dasyprocta; species Dasyprocta punctata. The sequence continues at coordinate 15,091 of RJWM01003997.1, forward strand.
TTTTCAGTGGTAGCTGTAAGTATTTGAAAGGTTATTTTCACATTGAAATTGGTTAACTGTTAATTAGGTTGTACGTCTGTTGCTTGTTCTAAAAATAAATTTTTTCTTTTAATTTTGGAGAGAAAACTCAAAACTATCCTAGTTACTCTAACATCATTTTTTTTTTATGTCAGAACATGCTGATTTGGTTGTAACACAATATCAAGTGCACTCGAATAAACAAGGATATTTGATCAATTAAAATCAGACATGTAGCCATGCATGGTGGCATACACCTTTAATCTCAGCACTTGGGAGGCTGAGGCAGGAGGATCATTGTGAGTTCGAGATCAGTCTGGGCAACAAAGTGAGTTCAAGGCCAGCCTGAACTGCATAGTAAGACCCTGTTTCAAAAAAATAGGGCTAGGAATTTAGCTCAGTGACCTGAAAGCTCACGGTTGTGAGTTTGATTCCCGGTATCAAAAAATGAATAAATTAATAAAATAAAACAAACAAACCAGAGATGTGCCTTTCCTTACTGTAACACCAGTGTGAATAAGTAACAAACTGTTAGTAACAATATAGATTGAGAGAATGTTTTTTACATTTTAAATTTACTTTACATAATTATTAGTTGATTATTTTTATCAGTTCATCAATAAATTACAAAAATCTACTTCCTGAAATATTTTGTAGAATTCTGTATCCTGTTACTTGAATCATGAATGAGGAAATATGATGAACACAAAAAATGAAGTTAAGAAAACTTCAATGGCTTAGAAAAAGTGATGTTATTTTATATACTAGTTAATATTAACAGATAATGTGCTAAACATGCAAAATAAATTATTCCTCACCAGATTCTTGTATTTGATGGAAAGACAAAAATACTGAAACAAATATTTCCTCAAGTTAAAAACAAATGGGATAAGTAACTCGATCAAAGTTATCAACAAGGAAATGGCAAAGCTAAAATACGAGTTAGCTCTACTGACTTCGAGTGGTCAGCAGAAATAGATCATAATAAATAGGTCAAGACGTAAGCAAAGTATATACATCAAGAAATTTACAGTGAAGATTTCCCTAGAAATTGTTTCTTTTTACAACATTTTAATTGTAAAGAAGATATAGCTGAGGCTCAGAGACACTTAGCATCACATAGCACATTAGTTGACTGAAATTATAGAACTTGGTCTTTCCTTCTTTCAAAAGATAAAATGCATCTTTAAATCTAAGGAACTCTAAATTATGAGAGAATAAAAAGTTTATATCAAATCACACAGCATGCTGTTTCAGTGAAAGAACTATCTCAATAGTTTCATCCATAAAAAAATTAGAAACCACTCACAGAATATAATTTCCTAAAATTTGTAAATACAAAACAAAATTTTAAAACAGAAAAAATGTGGAAGGGTAGTACATTCCAAATATTACAGAAAAAAAAAAAAGAGTGCTAAAGAGCAGGAAGAAATATCTGACAATATGACTTAAAAGTAAGAAATACTTCTCAAGGGTGACTTTATATTTCAAGTAAAAAATCACAGAAAAATATCAGAGAAATTAGAAATAAGTGCAAAGAGACATGCTGATGAGTTTTTAATTTATCCAGTAGGTGAGAAAGGCAATCACTAGGTACATGAGATTTAACAACTCAGATAGTGGATCCAGATTTCATTAAGCAAGGAATTCTGAATAGTTAAGAGATCCTAAGATGCAGAAAGCTTGGAGTAGAGATAAATGGTTCTCCAAAATTCTAAGAATGAGATGCTATGTGTGTATTTCCTGAAAAGGGGGAAGTCTATTATTTGAAGAAAACAAATGGGACCCATTTGTTGAGTACTCAAAATTATATTTTGAAGAGTATTCATTAAAGGGTATATTTTAAATAATTAATCAATGAAGAAAGAAAATTATTGAAAATATAACTAAGCATCACACAAAGTCCTACGATGAACAATGTAAACATATGTACATACATGAGTACACATACATAATCCTTATTGGGTGCTTCCAAAAATCTTATAGTTTAGGACACATCACATAAAATATAAGATTATTCCTACTTAATCAATGTGATCATGTCACAAAATAAATGACTTGTCTGAGATCACAGAAAAGGTATACATAAAGACTAGAACCCAGATAATATAACCAATTATATAGCGCTGTGATATTTCAAGTTTAAATGAACATGGCCAGACACTGTCCTTCATTAAGTATGGATATAAGTCCAAAACATGATGCAAAAATATCATAAGAGCTATTAATGAAAGAGTACAAATTATCATTCAAATATAAATTATAAAATTTACTGAAAAATTATAAACCCAACTAAAGTCCACATATCTATCTCTGTAATAACATTTATTTACATGATAATAATATTTTGTGATTTTCATTGTTTCTTCCTCCACCCCCAGGACTTTGCCATGTGCACTTTTCCCTAGTACACGATCCTAGTTTTAGTGTACAGACTTTACCTTAGGGCATTGCTGACAGCAGATGAGAAGTAGGAGTCACATTAATGGTTTTGAGCTTCAAAAGCCAGGCGTGGATATCAAAACTAAAATATATGGAATTATTTTTGGCTAATAAGATGGAGTTTTAAACTCTGCCCTGTTGTCCCTGAATTGAGAAGGGAGTGAAAATTCACACAGATGTGTGAGAACGAGTCGTTGTGTCCCTGAGGTCAAGCGCCCTGAGGTCAAGCCCCAGGAGGTGCATCTGGACGGGATATGGAGGCACAAGGGCCTTAGCGAGGCACATTGCTTCTTGCTAGAAACTCAGATAAGCATCGTTGCCTGACACAGCCCTGCATGGGTAGGCATTAGATGCAGCTCTGAGACACAAAGGTAGTTTAAAACCCATGTGAGGAGGAGGCAGCCACAAATCCTGGACAGACACTTCGAGAAGGGAAAGGAATGGGGATATAGCAGAGGCTAATACAGGACTGAAAAGTTGATGTCAGCACTTGCACAGTTCTTCCTCAGTTTATATCTTGCTCCCACACTCCTTGCCTTCATTCTGAGCTGGCATTCTCTAAACTTCAGACATTTATACACAACTCTTCATACTATGGGAAATCACATTTCTTGAAGATCTAAACTTACGACATGAGAACTGTATCATTTCATATATTTTAAGAGCTTCAAAAGACATTTTTCTACAGGATTAACTGAAATATTTCAGCAGGAAATGAGTTACAGAGCATGCTGTAGGATTTTAGTAGCATTACACCTGTTAAGAATTTAAGTTTAGCCTACAAATTCTCAATATAATTTTACAAGGTCCCTTACCAATCAGTGAAACACTTGATGATACTGCTGATAAAAGGAATATTTCTGTAACCTTGAAATATTGACCTTCATCTTAAAAAGTGATATTTGCATAATAGCATAAAAGTCTGATTTTTGTCTATCAGTTTTATTTTTAACACTTCTACACAAAAATTTTAATCAGTAGTTAAAAGTAGACCAGCCAGGTGTGGTGGTGCATGCCTTTAATCCCAACACTCGGGAGGCTGAGGTAGGTGGAGCATTGTGAGTTTGAAGCTGGCTTGAGCTACAACGCGAGTGCAAGGCCAGCCTCAGTTACGTAGTGCTACCCTGCCTCAAAAACAAACAAACAAACAAACAAACAAACTGGGGTTGGAAGTTTGGCTCAGTGGCTTAAGCGCCTGTCTGGCAGGCATGAGGCTGCGAGTTCAATCCCCGGTGCTGCAAAAAATAAATAAATAGATAAAATAAAATAAAAGTAGACCAATAGATTAGAACCAATGATATAAAATGATGCAAGTTGTTATCTGAAAAATAATGAATCATAAGATGATTGTTTAACTAAAACAAGATTCAGCACATACTTCCATTACTAAGTATGATAGGTAAGAGTCTAGAAAAAAAAGACCTTTTCTCTATCTAGGAGAAAGGAGTACTTGATTCATTTATCGGTTTAATCATAAATACACAGTAAGGTTTTTTACATGCCAAAAGTTGTCAAACTCAGATTTTGATAAAAATATAAATGCCAATCATAAAAGACAACACTTTAGTGCAGTATTTTCACTGAGCTACAAATTTAGAGTCTCATTCAGACCCTCTCTCTCTCTCTCTCTCTCTCTCTCCCTCTCAGAAAGATAATGAGTATTGGCATATTAAATGCTACAAGAGGGCTTCAGGAAAATAGGCTGGGAAAAATTTCAAACTTTTTAAATCCAGTTTTTAAAACATTTTGAATTTTCTTTTATCACCTGTGTTAGTAACTTTCCCATCACTGGACACAGTACCTGACACCCACTACTTGAAGAAGGAAAAATTTAATTTGGTTCATGGTTTGAGGGGATTCAGTCAATAGCTGGTTGCCTAAGGCAGAAGCGTCATGGTAGAAGTGCATAGTGGAGGAAAGCTGCTCACTTCATGGCAGCCAAGATACAGAGAGAGAAGGGAAGAGCTGGTATGGGCGATGCATCCTCCACAGGCATGGACCCAGTGATACACCTCTTCCAACCAGGTCCTACCTCCTAACAGTACACTTAGCTAGAATTCATAAGTGGATCAACCCTTAATCTCAGTCTCTTGCAAAATCTCAAGACAGGCATCATGTGGACAAATTTTCTGCTGGAGTGTAACACAACATGGCATTTAGTCCAACTGTCAATTGAGCCATTGTTCCCAAGCGAAACTGCCTGAGGAGTGTGGCCTTTACTGTCTAAATTCCTGTCAGCATTCGTTTTCTGAGTGCTGACCAAAATCATAAAAAATCAAGCTCTGTTTACAGCATTCTGGGGCTTCTCTACCCCACAACTCCATACCTTTCTAAACCCTTCCTGAAAACCAGTTGCAAAGTCTTCTAAATCACACATTCAGATACGGTCACATCAATGACTGTCCTCCTGGTGCCCATTTTCTCTATTAGTCAGCATTCTTGTTGCTGAGACACAATACTTGGCACCCACAATTTAAAAGAGAGGTTAATTTCCCTCATTTTTATAGGGGGATAAAATCCATGGATAGCTGGCTCCAAGGCAGAAACATGGTGGAGGGCACGATGGAAGAAAACTGTTCACTTCATGGAGGCCAGGAGCAAAAAGAGAATGGATTCCAGGAGAGAGACACACCCTTAGAGGACATACATTCGTCAGTGGCACATCTCTTCCAACTAAGTCCCATCTCCTAACAGTACAATTAACTACAAACTCATCAATGGCTAAATTCACTGATAAGTATGCTGCCTTCATGATCTAGTAACTTCCAAAATGCAATATTACTCAACAAATAAGACTTTTGAGGGATATTCTAGATCTAAACTCATAACATTATCTCATTACCCAGATACGAGTATACTCTCCTGAAAATTTCAGAAAGGTTGCATTGGTAAATTCTACAGAAAAACTTCCTTAATATAGATAAAGCTTATTCTTCTACTTTACAGTAGTTTGCTATGAATTTCCATTAACCACATCAAAATCTTTTTCAAGTTTCAATAAACTTCTGAACTATATAATATGATAATTAATTATATTCTTGTCCAAGGAGATCTATCTACCAACTTGAGGGCTTCCAGGCAAAGGTCCAGAAATGACAAGTTTGTTGGAAATTCTTTTACAACAAACTGGTCAATTGGCATTGCAATTTATAAATCTGTCCCTCTTGGTTTTGATGAGCGGAAATCAATGCAAACCCGTTTTATGAAGGTTGAGTACATGCTGAACTAGCTGACAGCATTAAATTTCTGAGCCTGTAAAGTTGATGATCAAATGTGGAGGTGTAGCCCAAGTCTGGAAACCAGAAAGGGTTCTGCCAAAAGATCTTATGGTTTTCATTGGCTCTTCCTAATCAGGTGCCTGTTCACCACTCTCTCAATACCATGAATTACACTAGAATACACACATGCAAACACACACACACACACACACACACACTTATACATTTCCAGTTTCACCTGCTAAAAAGAAAATGAGTTTTACTTATGGCCTAAATTAGTCTTGTTACTGTCTCTTACCAGTGGCCCTGGGGCAGCCACCCCATCATGCCACAAAGGATATGACCGAAATGTCCAACAGGCTTTGGTGGTCTCATGCTTTCCCATCTTCATTTGTGTCTACAGTACACCTGACACATTTCAAACTCCTTCTGATCCTTCAGTTTTCAGCGTACTGCAATCTTCACTAATCTCTCTAATTTGATCCTCCTGTCACTTCCCTCCTCCTATTCCCTGTGTCTTTTTTTTTCCTCTTACCCTTCATGCTCATTATCAGAACTTGTGGTGATAATTTTGTGCATGCATTTGAGTGTGTTTTTATTTTATTCAATTATACTCACAGGTGGCTTTTCCAGACCAGTCAGCATTGACGGATGCTCTTACCCCTTCATTAAGGTGTAGAAGGGCTAAGATGAGTGGTAGATGGTCAAGAATGTCCATGTCATTTAGGGGACTTGACCAGTGGCTGTTTGCCACACAGGGACACATTTCTAAATTCTAACCATGGGAATTGTTGTGGCTTTATGGTGAACAGTGTCCCTTGACCATCTGACTACTCAACTAGAATACATGCTAATGGGACCAGTAGAAGATTTTTCTTTCATTGGGCATCAGGTAACGTCTGTCTAGAAAATAGTGTTCTGAAGCCCAGTGGTAACTCCATAGCATTTGTTGGATTGATTTAAACAAGGCATGCTGGCCCTCCATAATCTGTTCTCTGCTCTGTTAATCCAAGCTTCTTGATTCCTGAGGTAATGCTTTGTTTTTTATTTACAATGAAGCATATGTAGTTTTTTGAGAAATCACAAACTGTGTGTCTATGCATTTTCCTGTGCAATTCACTCTGGCTGAAATATTCTCTTCTAACTTGCTAACAACTCTACAGTCCCTAGGAATCGGGCCACTCACGGTTTCTAACACTGTCCCCTCATCTCCCAAATCAGTTGCTGGTCTGCTTTGGGTGCTCCTCTTGACTTTCGATAGCACCCTTACATGGTGCATTTTCACAATATATAACTCTTTTTCACATTTTTAAATAAACTCTCCAATTAGCTTATTCTTTTTCTGTGTTCTCTAGGAGGACAAAAATCATAGTTTACAAAAAATTTTACACTCAGATTTTAATCCAAAGGGTATTGCATGTGTGATAATTCACATAGGAGAACTCCATAAAGCTAACCTCCACATCACTCCAGGGCGGGAAAAGTGATTAAGAGGAAGTAAAATGAGGTCAGTTTGCCCCTGAAAGAACATACGTATGTTAAAACGATGTACTTGCTAAACCAAGTCCTTTGTATGTTTCAGTCAGTTACAGATTGAACTCTTTGTTCTAGATTTAGCCAAGAGTAACAGGTGATTGTACTAATCAGGATGTGGTATTTTGCTTTAAATTCTGCCTGCTATAAGGGGTCTGGGGTATTCTGCCATCTCCCTAAACGGAGCAGGCAGTTTGGCCAGCAGGCTCAGCTAAGTAAAGGCTCTTCTAAATTCACAATTGGCTGCTTGGTTTCCTATGCTGGTTTTGAACCCATAACAGTACGCACATTGACTAATTGATAGAATTACTGAATTATTGCCACTTACAACCAATAAAATATTGATTTATAACTCCAATAAGATTAGAATTACTAATAGCATATTTCAAGGAATTAGAGGTAGAGGAGCAAAGAAATGGAATAAAAGAGAAAGTAGGTGATTAAGTTGTTCTATCTCTAAAGAAAAAACAGCAAACATGTTAGGATGAAAATTAAATTCATACCACAACTAAGATTTGTTTGTACCAAAATGTATTTTGAAACTTTGTCATTAATCTACCTTCAAGTAGGCATTTATCTTCAGGTCAGCACAATACCCATTTCGTATTGCTTACATCCAAATATCAATCTCAATTATATTATGCTTTTGAATCAAATACTTTTATTTTAAAACTGGTAACCCATCACAATAAAATAAATATTACACAAGATTTAAGAAAGCTTATTCTTACATACAACTGTGCTATGAGGAGTAAAATGATAGATAAAACTGATATTTAGCTTGGTGTTTGAGTAGGTTATACAGTCTCGATGAATTTGAAAAAATATTGTAATTACACATATGCTTTTGAGTTTCCCCTTCTCAGCAAAATCATGTAGGTGGGAATATTGAGTTTATTAGACAGTAGGAAAATACTATTTACCCTTTTTAACTCAGAGATTGGGACAGCACTTCTATAGTGTGTCATGTGTATCATATGCTTGTATACAAATCAAAAAACAAGTGCTATCAGTCATGTAACTTATTTGAAGGGTAATTTATTGGATTTTCAAATTAATTATTTCAAAATGCAAATGCTAACTGCTTTGTTAGGTGAAAAGCAAATAAATTAAATAATATGAGTCATCAAAATAGAAACAAATAAACATCTGTATTTTCACTTTAATCAACACTGTTCTGCAGTGATAAACAATTAAAAGTCATTGTGCCACTGAAGCACGACAGGATGAGTGTCAAAAATAATGAGTATTCTATGTTTACAAAAGACTTCCTGTGACATATTGTGTATTTTGTGAATCATTTGTCTTCTAGCTTTAATGGGTCATGGTATAAAATATTATAAGTGTGATTCTGCATGACAAGATAATGAAATACTATAAAAAGGACGTGTCATGATTCGCCATAAAAAGTTTTTATAAAAAGTAATTACATATGCATCTATATATCGAAAATAATTTTTCACTATTTTAAATGATTTTTGATTACTGTGTGTGTGTGCAAGCATGTGTGTGTACGGAACTGTGATGCTTCACTTTTTTAATTTCAAATATCCTTACATAACAACTAATAGGAATGCTAAAAATTTTATACTGAAAATTTACATGCAAATTTAATCCCTGTATATAAATATTCAGTTTCATCTTAAAAATTTGGGGTTAGAATAGAAAATTATTTTTTTAGCATTATTAGTGAATTGAAAATTGAAGCCCTTTAAGCAGCATGTATAACATCTTCATGAAAAAAGTGAAAAAGTTAAAAGTAATTATTAAAGATATTATAATCTAAAAAAAACAAAAGAAAAAAAGAAAAAAATGAATAATATGATGTATTAAAAAAGAGGAAATATAAAAAATAAACGAAGTAGCATTACATTGCAATGTAACATCTCATTTTTGCAGAATCATAAAAGATTCAGAACTGATGTTTAATTGTGATTGTCTTTGAAATTTACTGAAATTGCACAAATGCATGTATTTCTATGAGAAAACTTGCATTTCAGAAGAGTTGATGGTCTAACTAACTTTCAAATTTACTGAAATTGCAGGAATTCATGTACCATTAGCAGACTTACACTTCAGAAGAGTTAGTGGATTAGTTAGCACTCAAATTCACTGAAATTACATGGGAGTCTGTGCACTTTTATGAACAGGTTTGAATGTCAGAACAATTGGTGGTATTTTACTACATCGTACTTCTCTAGCTTTCAGCAACATACTCTTTAAATTTAAAAGTAGATTTCACATACTTTTTGAACCAGGAAGGTTCTTGGACACCAGGTTTTCATTTTATACATCAAGAAAATAAGGACCAGAAACCTTAAAAATACTCGGTCAAGATCACATGGCCAATTAGAGGCAGGGAAGACATGACAACTGGACTCCCAGTCCACATTATTTCCCACTATATTCATAAGGACTGCCCAAACCTATCTTCAGTAAGTTTATTATCATTTTCATTATTGATCATATGTCTTTGAATTTTACTTCAAAATAATCTTCAACCAACTGATGGGACCACTGTTGAATGTATCATCTTGAAACAATGAAGAAAAAAAAAGGGAAAATTACCAACATGATGAAATATCATAATTCATATTTAAACACATTCTAATAAAATATCTATCTTCATGTTCCTGTACCATCTATTACAAAGCTTTCATTTGAATCATTAGGCATAATTCATTCATATAACTAGTTTTAAATGATTTATGGAACATCAACATTTTCATTAAACAATGAATGCAAGTAAATATGCACCATAAAAACCACTGAGTCATTTGACAATTTTTTTGAAAAGTCACCTAACCACATTGTATAGCATATTGTAGGGATTTTGCTACAAGTTGAAAGGAAACAATTTTGTTTGAAGTGGAAAGAAAACAAAAATTATAGTAATGATAGAAAGATATGATTCACAGGATACATCTATATGGTATATATATATATATATATATATATATATATACACACACACACACATACATGTATATATATATGATATGTCATATATTTAAGATTCAGTATTATTTATATAATATATATGATATGGTACACATACAAGTTTCCACTTTATAAATTAAGGCTAGTATGAAAGAATCTGAAATGATTTTTGACTGCTGGCAGCTTTTAAATCTCATCACTCCCTACTCCCTTTGGCCTAAGTGTGGGCAAACTCATGATGCGTTCTCCCTTTGGCGCTAGTTGCTATGACGACAGAGCCCACTTGAGGGCTAGGAATTCACACCAGGAGCATTTTCCACTGGTGCATGTTCTTATGTTTCAGGGCATATTCACCAACTTTTCATAAAGTCAGGCAAGTTTTGACTCGTACACAGGATCACGTACCTTAATTCCACCCCATTCATAACCCCAGTAAATCCTAAGTCAATTTCCTTTCCTTGTTCTCACAACACCTTTTAGGGTATGTTTGTGAGTCTGCCATAGTCTCCCCAGATAGCCTTACTACATGAGTGGGGAAACTTAATATTCCCACAGTGCTTGTGTGATGTTAGCAGTCTCAAAACTCACACTGTAGGGTACCTACAACTGATGCAGTGAGGATGGTGTCCAGCTATTGACAATGACCACAAAAGATGTTGCTTTTTTTAATTTAGCTTGGTACTTGGCTCTGCTGCCTACAGAGAAACTCAAACACTGAGTTCTATGTGCTGCTTTGTGCTACACTAGTTGGATTCTACTGAACTTTTCATATAGGTGTTATAAACCTACATCAGAAGTTTAATGTGTCAGAAGCATTTAGAAATGAGTATAGTCCTCCTTAAAGCACTCTCAGATTGTGGGTTACAGTCTCAATCCATGTGTCTTATAATGAAGCATACACCTTGATTCCAGCCTAAACTGGGACTAATGCTAGTTTCAGAGGTGTGATTCTTACATTGTAATTGCTGACTGTGTATCACCCAGACCCTGGCCCCTCTTTTACAAAACCTCTGTAAAAATGTTGATAGTTTGTATTTTATATAAGCTGGTTTGATGGTCAACTGCATAGAAGAGCAGTTACCATGTGGTGCGCTACTCTATAAATTTGTAAAAATAGACATGTCAAGAAGACCCTATTAAATGTCATGTTAATACTGCTACCCAGGACTTTGTTATAAAAAAAAAAAAAAGATACTGATCCTCTTCTGTGTTGTAGAGAAAAACACTTCTGATACTTACATGGTACAACTAAGGAGTTAATTCAATTTCAGCTTAAAACCAGGGTCTTTAACCTGCATTAAGCAGCCTTATTATGAGGGTAGAACTTAACCATGATATTATCAATTTGAGGTATGTTGAAGGAAAAAACTTATAAATAGGAGCATGGTAAAGAAACCTTATTTTTTTTTTCTGAAGTGTATGTGATAACCACTGAAGTGGATGGGGGACTCACAAGAATCTAGATGCAAGGCAGGAAACAAAAAGTCGAAAGACAAGAGTACCACACAATTTTAACCAAATAGAAATCCAATATTTACAGGAGAATTTATGAAGCAAAAACAAAAAAGGTCTCTGATTTGTTTTTGAGGTTTTATAACATGGGTTCTGAATCAATTTTAACGTTAACTAAGATTTACCAATTGACAAGCCTTCATGGCTTTAATAAGTAGGCTCAGGTTAAAGATTTTTACCAGAAATTCCACTAAATTTAAATAAGACATACCCTATAATCTAAATGAGTTATGAAATGAAAAATAGAGAATAAAGAAGTACGCCTCATAGTAATCATCAAAATTATTGCATTGCCTAAATATCACAAGGTGGCGGTGCAAACTCTGACCAACACAATGTAATAAATTCAAATTAAATCTTTAGTACTTAAAATAACCTTGACAAGTTGTAATCTCAGAGACCTTTACCCTCAATTAAGATAGTTAACATGGCTGCATGCAAAATAATACAAGGCCTTCTAAGATTGAAACCCATTACAGAAGACTTATCAAAAGAAAAGGATGATTATCTTCATTATTTTTCCATTTAATAGTTTGACTTCACTGTTTTAAACCTTGAAAAGAATGAATAGTATCTTGCAGTGAATTATTACAAATTTAATTCTGTGATCTTAGCATTTTGGGCACCATAACCAATGTTAGTGAAATTATTGACTACATCCAATCATCTGTTAGTATTTTACTTTCACTGATTTGATTTGAATGTTCTGCTAAGTATCTATTTCAACAGCCTCTCATCGTTCACCTTCAGTGTAGCAATACTCCAGTGATTTTTGCTTTTAGCTTCAGAGAACTTCTTTACTGACTACTTCCGGGATCTTCAACAACCCAGCCATCGCATGGTCTTTAAAATGCCATCAAGACAATACCTGCACCCCATTTTCTTGGTGAACACAAGTAATAAATCACACTGGGGACATCATCCTTCAAGAATATTAATTTTACACAATCATTTGAGACTTCTAATGATTCACAAAACAGCTCACAAAAAGTAAAGGTTTCACTATCCCATACAAGTCCCCACCAACCCAGTTACATCTCTGAGAATTACTTTGTCAAAGTCTACACCAATCCTGATACCATTAAGAAACAGTTTCCAACCCGCACAGTACCCCAATGTTAAAAGCAGCCTTAATTTTTTAGGACTTCACTAGGTTTTGAGAGCAACATATATCTCATTTGTAACTATACTTTTGACCATTTATGTTAATTATAGCAAATTATCTTTTCTTGCATGCATTTTGCATTTGTGTGGGGTCTTACAAAAATTGTCTCAGATAATTTTCAAATTTTAACACAACACACAATGCCCCTAAGAAACTCCTTCACTGTAGAAGCCATAGCGACTTCTTCCTGTGGTCTGTGGAGACCCTGGACCACCCATGATAGTCATTCATTCTCTTGCAAGAATCTCTCTTCACCAGCACCACATCACATTCCAGTACTGTGGTGAACTCTGTTCGCAAGCCCAGCTTCCCTGGAAACAGAGGCTCTCACAGACCCTGAGTCTACCACCGTCCTCCACACCCAGCTGCATTTTCTGCCTTGGCTTGTGGAAGTATTACCTTGCATGTTCAGCATGGCACTGAGAACTCCCTGCTAAGGTGGAATTAATACTCACATGTTAGAGCCAACCTAGGCCCTCTGGTATATCCCATTTACATAAGAGTGAAGCCTTTCTTATTCTCAGCCCTTGGCAGATGTCAATGTTTTGTTCCTACTCTGGACCACTTAGCAAGGTGAAGATAGACAGAATGTACAGTAAATAGAGTTTGTATACCTCAGACACTATATGACCATCACCACCACAGAGGGCTGAATTCTCTGGAGAGCTGTTACTTTTATACCTTAATCAAGACATTCATGATAAAGGACCCAGGGGCAGTGAAAGTAGTTAAACTATGCTGTCTACACTATGTGGTCTCTCAGCCATCAGCCCTAGCTAGATGATTTCACAGACATTTTGGATCTTGCTTAGGTCTGGCATGTAATCAGCCAACAGCCACATTTCCTTATCCAAGGACGTCTCTTAGGAGGTAAAAATCTCTAGAAATCTTTTGCTCCATACTCAAAATATAAATCATTCACACATGTCCTTACACCTAGTACGGCAAAAATACAAGGCCTCAACCAAACATTCCATATACTCTCTGGAATTCTGGGCCTTATTTATAACAAATAAGGCATTACTTTTACTCATTCCAATACGCAGCAATAACTTCTTGAATAAGGACTTAAACGAAATGTTCATCTCTTTTACTTCTGTGGTGATAAGTCTCATAAAGTACCATCATGGCTTACCTAAATAAGTTTAAAAAAAGCAATCAAAAATGGCAAAGGTCAGTCATTAATCATCAAGAGTAAATATTGCAATACACAGTCTGATTCCATTTTGACGTTTGATCTAAAGAGTTTTCAAGTTATTCCTCTTCTGCATTTCCTATTGCCGTCCATCTGGGTAGGTAGTCAAGAAAACTCCTTCAGCACAATGGACACCCTTCTTTGGGAGTAATGGAAAGTTCAGAGTGCACACCTCTGACCTTTCAACTCAGCGACCAAAATACAACCACAAAGCCAGTTCCCTTTCCCTGATCTCGTCATTTACTTAGGATCCTGCATCACCTTTCCCAGAAAATCATTTCTGTGAATACTAAACATTTTCTTATACTCTTAAGACATGCATTCATCTAGTTAGGTTGTCACAATAAAATAACACAAATGGCATAATTTACAAACAACAGCAATTGGTTTCTCACAGTTGTGGAGGCTAGAAATCTGAGATCAAAGTACCAGATTCAATGTCTAATATAAGCTAATTTCCTGGCTCACAGATCATACTTTCTGTTTGTGTCACCACAGAGTAGAAAGGACTAGCTAACTCTCGGGGTTCTCTTTTATAAGGACACAAATGTCATTCAGAAGAGCAATAATACCTCTCACAACCTAATCACGTCTCAAAGATTTCACTTACTAATACCATCCCTGCAGGAGTAAAAGAATGAATTTTGGAATGACATGAACATTCAGACAATAGCGGTTATGTGTAGCATCCTAAATCTAGATATTTAACTAAATACGTGAGAAGGGAGGATAGATTCTGTCTGAATAAAAGACCAAAACACACCTTTTTAAAATCCAATTTTATGAATTGTACTGTTAAATTAAACAGTGTAAACATAAATGTGTATGATAACCATATCTGTCTTCTCTAAAATAATAGGCTCCAACTCAAAATATTAAATTTCTTAATTTATTCAAGGCTTCTGTCATCCATCAGTTTTTATAGTTTTCTTCATAATTAGGTCTGATAATGTATTCTTGAACATTTCTTTTTGTTTCATATCTTTTAAATTATATGTTTATGCTTGTTCTTATATAGAGAATATAGAATATATTCATTTTTTGCATAAAGGTTTTGTGCTTTGTCATTTTGCAGTATCTTTGAAGTCTCATCATTTTAAATATCGCTTAGAATTTTTATTAAAATGATACTATCACGGGCGGAAACTAGTACATTTGAGGTATTTCTGACAATAAAAATTAAAATAATATGCTCAAAATTAAAGATGTCCTTTCCCATAGGCATAAAAATAATATACTCATTCTCACCATTAAAAATAACCATTCATGGGATTCCAACATGGTTGGCTAGAGAAGGCAAGTTGGAGGAACTCAGAGGACAGATAGTTGACAATGTAAGTATTCTGAAATGGGGGAGACAAACATCCAAATACAGAGGATTAACCTGAAAGTCAAAACCTGCAGAGCAAACCAAGTGTCTATATTGTTGAAAAATGAAAGTGGGGCCACTGCTGGTCTGAACCTCCCCCACACCCTTTCCACAGCAAAAGGGCCATATTGGGAGGGCTCTAACAGCCTGAGAGGAGGAGACAGTGCCGCAGGCCCAACTCCTGGGAGACTCTCTACACACTCCCTCCCACCTGAAAGAGGAAACTCAGGGAGGGAGTTAACTATAGTTAGGGCCCTGGGGAAGCCAAGGACTGCAACCAGAAAAAGAAAAAGCCAGCTATAAAAACAAGCAGTTCCTCCCCTGGTCGTGTCTCCCACAGTTCACTGTCAAAAAGGAAAGCACTTTGCTCTAGGCAGAGAGAAGCTAAACACCATGAACTGAACCATGGGTAGCACTGAGCTCCCTGGCAGATTGCACCCCTGGAGTCATAGGGAAAAGGGGGAGTTTCACAGAGTCAGACCAGTGTGAGTACTTTCCTATCATCTCCACAAACACCAGAAAAATATCAAACAGCATGAAATCTTGCCCTCCTTTTTTCTCTGCATGAGGAAACGAGGTCCTCTGTAGAACCTAGGGACTGGACCAGGGGCCAGTGGTTGGAAAGTGCAGCTTCTGAGACAGGAACTAGATCTGAGGACCAAGGAATAGAAACAGTCATCTGGGGCAGAGTTCTTTGTGATATACTGGGCAGAAGACCCCTGGAGGGAGAGAGCCCAGAGGACTGCAGGGTTGGAAGGTCACAGGCAGAAGTCAGCAGAGAATCTGGTATTGGGCAAACTTCATCATCTCCCCTTCTTCCCAAATTAACAGAGACAAGGTCTGCAGTTGACACACCCAAAGCATGGCTTGCAGCCACCCTGAGAGACTGACAGAGCTCACCATACCCAGGTGGGCAGTTAAGCCATCCACAAAGAGGGAAACCAAGTAGGTTGCATGCAATCAAACTACAAGGATGTTTAAATATACACACTTAAATAAATGCAAAATATCACATAAATATAATCAAAATCAAAATCACATGATCATCCCCATAGGTGCAGAAAAAGCCTTTGACAAAATCCAATACCCTTTCATGATAAAACTGTGAAGAAAATCTGTACAGAAAAACATTACATCAATCTGATAAAAGTCATTTATGACAAATCTACTGCCAATACCATATTAAATGGAGAAAACTTGAAAGCTTTCTGTTTAAAATCAGGAGTAAGATAAGGATGTCCAGTATCATCACTTCTTTTAGTGTTTGAAACATTAGCCAAAGCAGTAAAGAAAGAGAAAGAAATAAAAGAGATACTCACAAGAAAAAAAGCCAATCTGTCATTAGTTGCACATGATTTGATCTTTTACATAGAAGATCCAAAAAATTCCACCAAAAGACTCCTAAAACTATTAATAAATTCAGCAATATAGTAGGGTACCAAATCAACATACAAAAAATCAGTAGCAATCCTGTACACCAATAATGAACTCACAGAGAAAGAAATAGGAAAACAATATCATTCACAATAGCAGCAAGACAAATTAAATACTTAGGAATTAGTCCAACTATAGAAGTGAAATGAAAACCACAGTACTCTGTAAAAGAAATTGAAGAGGATACATTCAAAAATGGAAAGATGGCCTGGGGATTTAGCTCAGTGGTGTAAGTGCCTGCCTGTCAGGCGTGAGGTTGTAAGTTTGATCCCTGGTACAAAAAAAAAAAAAAAAAAAAAAAAAAAAAAAAAAAAAAAAAAAAAAAAAAAAAAAAAAAGATGGAAAGATGTCCCCTGCTCCTGGATAGGCAGAAGTAGTACTGCCACAATGCCCACACTTTCAAAACTGATAAATAGATTTAATGACATCCCAATCAACATATTAACAGTATTTTTCATAGAACAACAGAAAAAGAAATGTCCTAAAATGGATATGATATCAGAAAATATCTAGAAAAGCAAATGCAACCTTGGGCACAAAAACAAAATGTAAGTCATTGTAATCCTGCAATCCTAGTTATATTCTAAAGCTATAGTGATGAAAACAGCATGGTGCTGCAGAAAGTCAGACACATGGATCAACGGAATAGAATAGAAGATGAAGAAACTACCCCAGGCACTTTAACTTATTTGATGTTCATCAAGGGAGCTGAAACCACGTGCTGGAGGAAAAGTAGCCTATTTAACAGATGGTGCTGTGAAAACTGGTTATACACATGTAGAAATTTGAATCTAGACTTATCTGCTATCATGCACCTAAATAAAATGAAAATGAATCGAAAACGTATATATTAAAATAGAAGCAATGTGCTGGAAGATAACATAGGTAAAATTCTTGAAGCATAGGAATAGGAAAGGACTTTCTAAACAGAACCTCAGTTATATAAGAAATACCATCCAGAATCAATAAATACGATTATAAGAAGTACAAATGGGCAATGAATACATGAAAAACTGTTCATCATGTCCAGCCATCCATGAAATGTAAATTTAAACAACACTGAGATTTCATCTTACTCCAGAAAGAATGGTTGTTATCAAGAAATCAAACAATAACAAACCTGGGTGAGCCTGCAGGAGAAAAGAACACCTTTCTAGGTTGTTGATGGGAATGTGCTGTGGAAATCAGCATGAAGAGCTTCAAAAAACCAAAAGCAGAACGTCCATTCAACCCAGGAATTCCTCTTCTACATATCTTCCCAAAAGAGTTAAAAACATCATACCACATTAATACATGTACACAAATATTTGTTGATGCCCAACTCATAACAGATAATATTACAAGTGGCCCATATGTTTGTCAGTAGGTAAATGGATAAAAAAAATGTGATGCTTATAGTGGAGTACTACTTTACTACAAAGAAAGATAAATTTGGGTCATTTGTAAGCAAATGGATACAGCTTGCAAATCATGATGTTAAGGAGAACAAACCAGACACATATAGTCAAATATCACGTAACTCTCCTATGAGAGAAAGCCAAAGTATAAATGATTTTAAAGACAAAATGAAAGACAGAGAGTAGGAAATAAAGAGGGAGATAGTTTGCAAGTGGGAAGGAGACTTGGAGATGGAGGGAGTTGGAAGTGCTGAGAGTATAAAGGAAATAAAATAAAAAGGAATAAGATATATTATATTGAGTAACTGCACCTGCTCTCTAAGATGAATGGAAGCATTATGGACTGCAAACGTACTAATAAAAACAATAAACCATCACAGTCCAGTTGAAAAAACAGCTTCTTTTTTCTTTCCAATTCCTCTAAGTCTAATACATAATGATTAAATAGTAAATGTACATTTTGAGTAACATTTTGTGACATTATATGCTATTGTTACATAGACGAACCCAGTATTGAGCAAAGAGTAATCGGTGATTTTGATGCAATTATAATATTTAAAAAATTGAGTGTTGTGCAGTTTAAATATAAAACACAGGACTGGGGATGTAGCTCAGTGGCACAGTGCCTGCCTGGCAAGCCCAAGGTCCTGAGTTTGATTTCTACTACCCTGAATAAATAAATAAATGAAATATATAAAAATAATAGTTTTTAAAGGCTATTCATTATTGAAGATTTCAAATAAGAACATTAAAAAGCCAATAAATCAATTTACTGAACTAATGAGGATGAAGAAACTACCTTGAAACAATTCATCAGTAAAATGTGGGGAAAATAATGACAATAAGTTCCTGAGCCAAGTATAGGGCCAGGTAACCACAACCAAATTTATGTAAGGGATTCTGAGTAAAATAGAGCATTTTAAATACCACACAGATCTAAAGACAAATATATATGATATTTTATTATGAAATATAAGAATAACTTTGCCTATTAGCACTAATTTAAAAAATCAAGATGTTCAATGGATAAACATATATATATATATATATATATATATATATATATATGTAGATTATAGATGTATGCTTGCATCTTAGTTTCAAGATATTGTACATTTTTCCCTCCACAATCCACAAAGTCCTAAATTTTCAGCATCTACTTTTCACAACTTATCAGTTTACACAAAGACATGAAAGAGGTGTTACTGAAAGACCATATGCACTTAATCATTATGTAATTACCAAGTTCACCAGCCTGCAACAAACTAAGTTTAATAAATATAATAAGAATGAAGGAACTATTCGTTACCCAATTATCAGTGTTTTTAATAATAACACCAGGGAAAAGTATGAAATAAAAAAATAAAATAATCCTGTATTTTGGGAAATTTCATGAAGAAAAATGCTTCTAGATTAATTTAAAGAAAAATGTTGCAAGCTGGGTGTGGTGGTGCACACCTGTAATTCCGGCTCTTGGGAAGTTGAGGTAGGAAGATCATGGAAAGTTCGAGGCCAGCGTGGGCTACCCAGTGAGTCCAGGGCAGCCTAAACTACATACTGACACTCTGTCTCAAAATAGTCAGAAACAAAGCAAAACCAAGATAAAGAAAAATACTGCAATGGGAGAAAAGAAAGACAATAATTTTGTAAATAAGGAGGGGAAGGAGGGCTGAAGGGAGGGGAGGGGAATGGGGAAAAAGGGAAGAAGCACAATTATCTACAGGCACAAATTCCCTATGATGAATGTGATCATTATGTATACCTAAAATGTACTGATAAAATTAAAATTAAAAAAGAAAATAATTTTGAAAAAAAACAAATAAAGATACACAGAACAGAGGAATTCTGGGTGCTGAAACTTCCTGTAGCAATACACAAAAGCTTTCAGCAACTCTATGTACCGCTGGTACACACAGGACTGGACTGAGAAATTCATGAACGACTGAGAAATTCATGAACTTGAAATATATGTAATCAATAGATGGTAGCAGAAGAAAAGAGAGAGGGCAGAATAATCGGGCAAAGTGAAGAAAGCTTTTATGCTCATTTCTGAGATTCCACATGTGAAACTAGTCTAGAGACAGAATAACCTACGTGCTCTACTAAACATACTTTCGGGGCATTTCTAGAAGTTCAAACTGTCTGGGAGCCTTGTTTTCAGGCATCTCACCTTCAAAAGTAAAAGAGAATAAATTTCTGTTGTTTACTACATTCATGGCATTTTGTTATGGCAGACAAAGGACGCTAAGTCACTCTCTTCTTCAGAGAATCTCCAGGAAATAAGGAGATAGTCACCAAGGAGAGACAGAAGTAGGGAAGTTTGAGAGGAATGAGGGTTCCACAGGGAATATTACACATAAAATCAGTTCTATGAGTGATTAATTGCACTATTAACTTTGAGTAATTTCTTCTGAGTGTAAAGAGACTATCGTTTTTCAAATTCCATTTCCTCCAATCACTTCATGGGTCTTTCTTCGCCAAGTGATCTGTCTCAAACTTTCAGTTTTACTTTCTCAACTGTGTCTTTTTCAATGAACTTTAAAATAAATAAAAAAAAAAATTTCACTATCTTCTACCAGAAGAGAAAATCAACAAAAGTGAAAAGTTATCCTGTCATTTTTTTTAGTCAACTCAAGCTGTTAACCTTTTTCCATGACTTTTTTTAGCCAAGATAAATAGAAATCCACAAAATTTGTTCCTCAATTTTACTAATCCCACTTCCAGCAATCTATCTAGATGTCAGTATATATTTAAAACAGTTTCTTTCCTCTCCAATAATGTCAGTAGTTTCCTTACACTCTAAAATAGTGTATCAATATCAAATTTAAAATAACATAAAATCTGGTTGCCATGTTTTTGGAATTTAAACACAATTCACTCATACTTAAGCAACAAACCAAATGGGAAACAATGCATGATTAAAAGCTAAAGGTAGTTCCAGGTGTGATGGTGTACACCTGGAATCCCAGAATTCTGTGAGACTCAGGCAGGAGGACTTGAAGTCTAATCTCAGGCAGGAGAGGGAATGAGTGATAGCCTGTCTCAAATTATAAAGATGAAAAGGACTGCATGTACTATGAGGGGTTCAATCTCTAGTGCCAATAAATAAATAAATAACCTGAAATAAGAGGGAAAATTAAAATGCATTTTATTGATAAAGTAGTATTTTTTAAATCTCCAAAGTCAAACGGGTTTAATGTTATGTGCAGAAGTCAGTAAAATATTAATAAATGCTATTCGTTAGATCCAGAACTGTTGCTTTTTCGAGAATATGAAACAATGGAACTCCTGTGATATAAACACTGCTAAACTGACTCTAATATCTGAAGTTCAAATGAAGTCTAATAATGTGCATGAAAAAAATCTTCTACACAGAATATTTGAAATACTGATAAAATAGTATTCATGCTACTGATCAGTAGATTCACATTATGCACATATTTAATTCGTATGAATTCAATTCTGCACTAGGAAAAATGAAAAAAATGAATATACATGGCCTCTAAGGAGCACAACTAGCTTTTGGGTATTATTTTAGGAGTGCCACCTATTCAAAATATGATCTCAGTGAAAAACTGAGTGTGTTGGGTAAGTATTGTACTATACAATTTAGAAGTCAAGTTCTAATACATAAAAGAAGGAATGGTTATAACTTGGGATAAATGACAGGAAATGAGAAAAATGTGAGAAACGACATGGTAAATTGACGTAAGAAGTAGCTCAATGTGACAGTAACGGACAACTACGGTAAAGCCAGAATGAAAGGTAGCAGAAGCAAAATGGGAATTTGATTTGCAGAGACCCAATGAACATGACTTGATCAACTTACATTCAAGAAGTAAATGTATGAATAGGAAGAAGTCAATAATCAGTATTTACTTAATTCTACTGCCTTACTCTGAGAAAATTGTCAGTGATCATTAGATGCTTTAGATGACTGGAAATCTACTGGAGATGTGAAACCCAAAAAACTGGTTTTCATTCTTTAATATTTTGTGCTTTAACTAAATAAAACAAAGAATGGTCTTATTTTTAGCTACGGTACCTTTATGACCATGTCCAATCTGATAATTCAGGTCATTTGATTTCATCATTTTCAGGGATGGGAGTGGTGGTAGAAAATATTCCATATGAATGTGGGCATGAGGAAAAGTGTGTATGTATGTGCATCTACATATATTATGTGTCATTATGCAAATCTTTACACACATTTACTACTTAATAATAAAATAACCCTACGATGTAGACACTTATAATCTCTTTTTAGGAGTAAGAAAATTAAAGTTAAAGCTGATGATGTGATTTTTGCAAAGTAAAAGAAATAGTTGGGTAGAGCCTGAACCCAGAAATCTGACTCCAAAACTTCAATTCTTAAGCCCAATGACATTGAGCATGGAATATGTAACACACTTTTGATATACAGTGTCATTTACTCTTCACAACTCTTTTATGTTGACATAAATGATTCTCATTTTCCCAATAGACTGAGTCCTGAGGACATTATGTAACTTGTGCAGAGAAAGCAAAGAAGTGACAGTGCTGAAATTAGAATCCCCTAGTGTTAAAATTTATATACAGTTTGAAATAGAGTGATGCACCATTTGTAAAATAAAATCATTTTTCTTACTAATAAACAAAAATGCACTTTATTTTGTCCACAAATAATCCAAGAAAAAGTGTTTCAAAATTACCACTAATTTTTGTCAATATATCATTATTTTTTTTAAATTAAGAGAATTCATTTCAATTTAAATTAACTTGCCAGAACAAAGATTCCAGTATTTAGGAATCTATTAATTAATTTGTTATGATTGGTACTTTTTCTTTCTCTTTATGAGCACACAGACTACTGTTCTTCAAAGGGAATTTAGAGAGTCATACAATTTTCTGGATAATCATTGCTAGGATTCTATCAGCAGCCATGTAATATTTTTGATATCTGGGGACTGTAAACTTCTCTAGCAAAGGGAGAACTGCCTTGGTTACAATAAAGAAGATGACATTCTTCTTGTAAACTGTCATTCTTGTCACTAACACAGCTCAAATCTGATTCAACCTATCAATATGCTAGGGGAAGCAAATATTTAGTATAAAAACGCTCTATTTCATTGTCAAATGAAAGGTTTAATATGTCACTTCTGATGACAATCTTCTTAATTAATGTGAGAATCTTAGATTTCATTCAGAGGAGGAAAGAAGGTAGTATCTGGTTTTAAGAAATTGGACTGGAAACATCAGCTTATTTTATATACCAGCAGTAGAAAAGTTAAGATGTTATCCAACAAGCTTTAAGGATAAAAATCCATGTCCTTCTGTAAAACACTGAGTCATCCAGGCCCAGACACTCATGACAGCTATAAGAAATCCTTTACCATGCAACACAATGTTATAAATCGAAATTCAAGAAGTTTGTGAACTTTCAGCCTCTCTTCCATACTTTACTGCTCACTAAATTTCCCTTGCCTATCCATGCATGAACAGAGCTTAATCTGGGTTAGATCCAGCTGGATCTCAAATCCAAAACCTTTAGAAGCCAGATAGGTGACTTCTAAGACTTGTGATCAGGGATAGGCAAAGGCAGCAGAGGACACATTGTCCTCTTGGTGCCAGTGCATTGCAGATTGTCAGGTTGACAGATGACTTGGAATGTCCTTTGTTGTCTTTTTATTTTTATTTTTTTTATATTCATTCAGAGACTAGATACTTAAACCAAAATCTCTCTTCTCTCTGGAAATGTGACAATAAACTGATATATGATTGTTTTATGAATACTTTTGTTATTGTTATGGTTTCTATATTTGACTTTATGCATAGCGTTACAGATTTGGCTTTATGCTCTGGTAATTTCCCATTTTATATAATTCCAATATGAAGGCACTTGCAAGGTTACTGGATGTACTTCTTTTTAAAAATTAAAAACAATCCTGTTTTCATTTTATATTGTTGTTCACCTGTGTACTTGACCATTAATTTAGATTGAATAGAATGACCTCAAACTTTATTACAAAGGTACTATCTAAAAAGAATTATAATATACTTTTTGGGTATTTGGTATTTCCATAAAAAAAACTATATGGTGAAATGAATCTTACTTACCAAACTCCTTGGGAACTGCTATAGAATAAACACAATTATGTCCCACGCTATAATTTTTTGGATAGTTTGGTGACAGAACAGTGCCTTCTGGTCCTGTTGAACGACTTCCACAGGGTGCTAGGAAATACAGATGATAAAAATACTCATTAGAAAAAATTTTAAAATGTATACCATAAATGACTTCCTGATATAAAAATTTGCTACTGGATTCCAAAGCATAGAATTTATTCCATTTTTTTAAACAAGTTTCTCTGATATTAAATATCTAAAAAAAAATTACACATGCAGAATTTTATAAATATTCAAATTTACTGTTCTCCTGTGCAAAATAGTAGAATAATATTTTAGTAATGTTATCTTTAAATGAGAATAAAACAGATGCTCATGATAAACTCATGGAAAAGTGGTTCTATTAGTTTCAAGACAGGGAATCCACTGGGGATCATATCTCTGGTAATCAGAAAGAGATCTGAGCTGCTTATTAATAGAGATTTTAAAATGACACTCTCTGACTGAGATCACTCATAAAATTAAGTAAAATGAGGAAACATAGCCAAAGAAGTTCTGTAAGACACCAAAGGTGTAGAGACAGATAAATAAGGTGTGGCAATAAAGTCTCTTGCTTGGGAGCCAAGGGAAAAAAGAGTTTTACAAGAAAGAAGAGGTTAAACCTTACCAAGTGGTTATTAAAGTGTGTGTGTGTGGGGGGGGTGTGAATTAATTTGGGAATCTGGAAGGTTGCTTCTTTCTCATTCCCACATGTGGTTTCCCTGGGGAAGGGTTTTGGCCAGGCATGCCTTTCTGCTGGCTCCACCCCCTGTCTTTGTTAGACTGTCCTTCCCAGTCTCCTGATTGGTAGGCCCTGGACAGGATCTTGTCTTTCTTTTCCAGTTCAGAGCCATCCTGCCTGCCGTGCCATTTATTGATGTGCTTATCCACACTAAGGTTTTCAGGTTATTGTTTCCTAGGAAAAGGCTGCACTTGTTGTGAGCAGCTAGTTGGAAGGTTGTTGTTACTCCTCATTTTTTTTTTTTTATCAATAGAAGACTAATGGTTTGATATCTCTCAGTCTGCTTATTGGGGTTTGAACTTGTACAGAATGAATAGATTATAATTTATTATTCCTCTCAAGCACCAAAAGGAGGTTTTGAGAATTATTACAAATAGTTTCATCTAGAGCAGCCCTCTATAAATTATGGTCACTAGATCAAATTCAGATCACAGACAAAGAAGCATTTTTACATTTAAAAAAGAGTTACAAACAAACAAAAAAAATGCAGTTGTATACAAGTTAGAGACATGTGGTCAGTGGAACCCAAAATGATATTTTGTTCTTTACAGTAAAGTTTTACGTTGGGCTGTTTTTTCTTTTCTTTTCCTTTTCTCTCTCTTATTTCAGTGCTGGGTATGAAACTCGGGGTGTCCAGTGTGCTAGAAAAACAGTCTACATCTCATCCTGACTTTAGTTTTAAAGAGCACTTGAAGCAAATTAAGTTACGTCAAAAAGAGTTGTGACAGTTTGAAAAAGTCAATACTTTTGATGAATTCCTGGCCAAAATTTAAAAATACAGCAATGCATGTAAAAAGCCACAAAACCACAAATAGTATGTTGTGTTGAGTAACATGGATAATGAAAATTCTGCCTTTTTTGTTGATATTCCATAAAATGACATTAAATAGTTATAATTAAACATTAAAATTAAAACTTCTCAGAAACAACAAATTGACAGTGATGATTATAGCCAAGACTACACTTTTCTCATCATTCATTATTGTTTGAGATTAAAATAATCAGGTGTCTTTTTATATCAGCACTGATAACTTTATTCAGCTGATGATGCTACTGATGAGAGAATCATTCAAAAGTGAGAAATGTATTTTATGTTAACTTTCTATCTGATTTTAAAGTGCTCAAAATTAAAATTACAATACTTTGAAAGTACATGACAAAAGCTGTTATTTTTATGTTTGGAAAGTATGAACAGAAATGAGAACTTCTAACTCAAGTTCAGTGTGACAGTCATGAACAATCTGCCATCCCACATTAATGCATTGTCACATTTGATTTGCTTCATACACCTTATTTTGTATAACAGATATTCAGGACAGCTTTTGTTGAAAATCTCATTGATAAATGTGAGAGTTTCTTTTTAAACTGAGAAATTATGTAAGACTGAAGTTTGTTCACGTGCTTTGTTCTTATGATAATTAATATGTCAAATCGGTCATGTAAACTGGTAACCATAATTATAAGGTTTTATGTTTCTTTTTCTTTTCTTTCTGCTCTTTTTTCTTTTCTTTTCTCTTTTCTCATTTTTTCTTTTCTTTTCTTTTTTTCTCTTGTGTATGTGGGGTGGTTGAGATAGGGTTTCACCTAGAATTCTCTATAGAGCCTTGGTTAGCCTTGGACTTGTGATCCTCCTGCCTCAGCAGCCAAAGTGCTGAGATTATAGGTGTGTGCTATCATGCCTGGCCTCATCAGGGTAGATTTATGTTAATAATACAGAATACCGTGGCAACTGACAATAGACATATAGTATCTATTGTAATCTGTTTCATATGTATAAAATATAAGTGGAATAATGATTCAGCCAAGTCGGCTTCAGTCTTTCTCCTAATACTGGTCTCGAGTAGCCTTTTACGTTCACCTTACATTTTAGTTTCATCACAGTGGCTAGTAGGGAAAAGGACAGAATTTATGTATACTTTTTAGACCTAACAGTAGAATATAAAAGCAAACAAAAACTTTAAATTCTACCATTGTTTTTCCTTTTTGACATATACTTCATGTATTTCTAGGCTTTTTCAAAACTTCAGTTATTTTCTCTATATCCATTATAATGCATTAAGTGTGAAAATATACCTATTCCTGACCTTAACTCATGCAACACATAAATCTATAGCTTAGTTGCATGTTTGTAGAACACACAGAATTATGAGAAGATATGGTTCTGTGAATAAAAAACAATAGGATATAGATGCGTGAAAGGAAGAGGATTGTTTTATATGAATGGAGGTATTAGTAAGGTTTGGAAAACACCATGCTTTTTCTCAAAATCATACTTGACCACGGAAAACTCTCGTGCCGTATGACATCTGCTACCATTTTACCAATTATATTGATGTCTGTGTAATTGATTAAAATTAATCATGATTTTTTAATTATTTTAATTATTTCTTTTTTTGGTACTTTTTAGGTATACATAATGATCACATTTATCATAGGAAATGTGTGCCTTTGCATTCTGTATCTTGATTCGTTTTCTCCCATTCCCTTACCTCCCTTCAGTGCATCTTCCCCTCCTTGTAGAATTGTACTTTGTACTTGTAGAACCAAATTACTTCTGAGGTTGAAAACGCTATTTTTATTTACTCTGCCTTGCTGACATGGGGTCCAATCACTGGTTGGTTGCTTCTACTTTCACATAGTCTATCACTTTCCCTCTGTCTTCTCTAATGCTGTATCTAGCACAATTCAGACTCTCAGCAGTTTCTAAGTAGGCTTTTCCACTAGATGTCTTGGCCTACTCATCACAACTTCATATTGTCATTAATGATTTTTCTAACATACAAGCCTTCTCATATGTCTCCCCTCTTAGGACAACATATATACAAAGCAGGCTCCATATATCTGCCTGTTGGCTGACTAAGTGATCGATGAGTGCAAGACCAAGTTACTATGAAATGATGCTCCACAGTAAGCATACGTTAGATTTCCTATCTAGATGTCCCCCCAGAGCTTCATGTGCCCGCATAGGTGGGGCTTTTGTGCTGTGACTGGACCATGGGTGTGTGATACTCATCACAGAGTTAGTCCGCTGATGGTTTGATAGCTGGGTGTGATACTGGGAGGTGGAGGCCAATGAGGAGAGGTGGGTTGCTGGGGGCCGTTACTGGGAAGGATCTAACTCCTACCTTCCTCCCTTCATGCCTCTCTGCTTCCTGATTGACATGTCAGGAGCTCTTTCTCCTCTGCCCTAACCATCTTTTGTGCTTCCCTGCCTTGGAGTCAGCCAACTATGGACTGAAACATCTACAAACTATGAGCCGAAACAAGCCTTTCCTCTTTTAAACTGTGGGTTTTGGGTGTTGTGTCTCAGCAATGAGAGAAGTGACTAAGACAGTATACAGCACAGATATTTTACTTGGTTGAAATTGCCCCAGAAAATTTACTTAAATTGAGTGCAGAATCCAGACATATTTTAATAAATCCATATGAACTTATTTTCTTTCTGTGATTAAACTTTTTGCTGTTTCTTTGTTTGATAACCTGGAATCACTGTTGCTTTATATTCAGGGGCAATACTGTGTGAAAGACATAATTAGTGGTATGAAGTCTAAACAACAGGACCACTGAGTTCCATTGAAAAATTCAGTCTTATCTGCCAATTCATAGCATCAAATGCACGGTAACCTTTTATCGGTCTGGGACATCTCTCACTGAGTAAACAAAAACACCAATCATTTAATTTCTTGTTCTTTCTCTTTTCTCTTTCTTCTGTCAATTTACTTTTAAAAATACCTTTGGCCAAATTCATATAATTTGATTTATGTTAGTAAAATGTTTCCATAACTCATTTAAATTGGATAGGCTTATTTTACTCCTGGATTATGCAGGCATCAATACAGTTGCTAGATGTGTTATGCTATGATTTAGATGGAAAATGCCCCCTGAAAGTCTCATGTGTTCCAAGGTGGGGGCCCTATCTTCACCAGAGAATGAATCCAGTGCTCACTTCGGCAGCACATGTGCTAAAGCAGAGCATGAGTGCACCGCTGAGTTCCCAGCTGACTGCGCTGGCAGGAGGAGGGCTGGTGGAGCAGGCAGCTCGCTGGGGGCTCGCCTTTGGAGGCTCGATCCCCTGCTCCAGATCTTGCGTGCTCCTTCTGCTTTCAGGCTGCCATGGGATGGGCAATTCTTCTCCATCACCCGTGCATTGAACCCTCTGGAACTCTGTGAAACTGTGGGCCAAATAAACCTCTCTTCCTTTACATTTCCAGTGTCAGGTATTTTGTTCCTGTGTCAGAAGAGCAGACTAATATATGTCAATTCCAGAAAAACCAGAGTATGAATGGTTTCTAGCCACCTCATCAAAAAGGTTTTCCTCCTGTGGTCTGAATAGGAGCACGTATGTGGGATGGAAGAGGAAGGTCAAATAGGAACAAGAGCAAGAGGTGCTGCACTACTGAATGAAATAGACTATCACACCACTTATACAGAATAGAGAGAATGTTCAAGTATCTTATAGACTTTATAACACTTTCAAGACAACCTTAAACTACTTAAAATTTTACATCTATCTCTTCACTTGTGTAATGTAAAATTTATTAACAAATATTCTCTATAATGAAAATTATTATTAATGTATAAATTATTCTCAGAAAGCAAGTGAGGTACTTCTAAAAGTGATGACTTCTTGCAAGTCATAAAGGAGTAATGCAGTATATTAAGTCAATAATTTTCTAGATGTGACCTGTGACTACTTGAGTTTGAAAGAACTGCTGTACCTTACAAAACTGCCACTGTGCCTCTAGCAAATAACTTACCCCTAATATAGCCTGATTGAATGTCACAAATCATACATCCTGGCACAGAATGTGTTTGAAAGTTGTATTTCTCATGGAGCACTTTTTTTTTTAATATAAGGCTCCCTGACCTTAAACTCTTGGATACAAACATAAAGGCAGATACCCACTGTGTTCCCACAATTGACTTCCAGATTAAAGTTACTTATTTCTCTATTATCCAAATGTCTGATATTTTATTTCTTACTGCAGTATAAAGTTTTGTGAATAGGCCACAGGCAATTAGGAAGACTAAGTGATTCATTTTCTTCACAGTGTGTGATATATACTATTAAGATCTATTTTATTGATTGTACTTGCTATCTTTTCCACTGCCTTCATTTGATGATCTGATCTCTCTAGTACTGAGGGCATTGTAGTAATCTATTTGCATATCCTATAGTTTCACTATGAAAGTAGTGGGTTTTCTGGTGAATGGATATATAAATATTACATTTTTATTATGAATTGTGGCTTTTAGTATTATGGAAGGGTCCTTGCTATATTTAATGTTTTAGGCCTTTCTTTTTATTTTGCCTAGAATTTCTATTTCTGGTGTACTTGCTTGTTTTTGTCTGGAATATTTTTATCCTCCTTTTTTTAGCCACATTGAATTACTTTATTTTAGATGTCTCTTGTATACAGTATATAGTAGAGACCAGTTCCATAAAGTAAATTAGAGATAATTTTTAATAGGTAAATTCAGTTAATTTATATTTGCTGCATGATTCACATGTTTGATCTCAATTCTGTTGTAATACTTTATAAGGATATATATTTTATTTTTATTATGTATTTTCTACAGATATATATCAACAGATGAAGATATATGTATGACTATATACAATATAATATTTTACATATTGCATATTAATCTTTCATCTTTATGAGTATATATTTGTGAGGTATAATGGAAAGTTATGACACATGTATACATCATGGAATCATTAAATAAAGCTAATTAACATTTTGGATTAAAATTACTATGGTTTCATTTTGTTTTTAGTTACAACTTTGATCTTACTGAAAATATCTATTTGTCTATTTTTTATGTTCACTTTCATGTTTCCTATATAAGCATAAGTACTCATTTTGTTTACCGCCCATGTATGGTAAGCCTCCAAACTTATTTTATCATAATCATGACAAGTACTATCTCAAATTATAGACTACTACACTAATCGTCTTTTTTATTTTAACCTTCATTTTCCTCTACATTATTTTTGATACATTTATGTTTACTTATCTGAAAAACTGAAAGGATAATATTGCTTTAAGTTTTATATTGCTTTGTTTACCTAAAAGTAAAAACAAACAAAAACCGCTCCCCATTCCTTATGACTTGTGTTCCAATATCACTGTTGTAATATCAAAACAAAGTCCATCACAGTATGGTAACTAATGGCATGGAAACCCTTTTAATGACTCAATAAGTCAACTTAGGAAGACGTGAGCTTCCACAGCTGTCACTTCATTTACTACCTGGATGCATCCATTTGCTTTTCCTGGCTAAGAAGACACCACCTTCATCCTTCAGTACCCAGTGAGATGTGTTTTCCATTAGAGAGTGTGCTCCCAGAGAAAGCAGGGTCATTCTACAGCAGAGGCCCATCAATAACTATGTTCCTTGGATAGATCTTTCGTACTGACAACAAATTCTATTCATAATTAGTTTGGGATGTGGGTTGTTAACCTATGATACCTATGCCATTCATTTTTTACTTTCATTTTAAAAAACTGACATACTGTGCACCATTATGATTTAGGACTAAAACATGTCCCCAAAGTTTCATGTATTCAGAAGTGGAGTTCTGGGAAGGTAATGGGATCATGGGCTTGCTACTCTCATCAATTGGTTGAGTTCTTAGCTGAGTGTGCTGTTAGGAGGTGCAGCTGGCTGAAGAGTGGGTCACTGGGGGCACGATCTGGAGGAGTGTATCTTGTCTCCAGCCCCTTTCCTTCTCTGTGGCTCTTGCTCTTTCTGCTTGCCAGGCTTGGAGCAGCTTTCCTCTGCCACACCCTTCTGCCCTACCATTTCTGCTTTGAGCTAGCCAACCACGGACTGAAACCTCTAAAATCAGGAACCGAGAGAAATCTTCCCACCCTTAAATTGCATATCATAGACATATCATAGAGATGGTGGAGGAAATAAAATGAGTAAAAGGAGGCATGAGAAAACATGACTAAAACTGTGCTTTTAAAAAAGACCACAACTTCTAGGCCCAGGTCAAAATTATCCAAAGCTATCCATATTGGAATTCCCTTGATTGATTTAGGCTCCTTTCCTTGCAAAGTATCACAGCCTAAATCCTTCAAGGACACTATAAATCCATAAATTAGCTTAGTTTAAAAAATGTAAAGAGCAGGAACATGATCCTGAAAGGAAAATGTTGAGAGAATTCAAGAATGTTTCAATCACCTATTTTAAAACAAACAAACAAACAGACAAAAACTGGCCTCATATCTACAGATTGAACCAGTACTCTCTCTTCTGGGAAGTGGCCCACTTTTTCCTAGAGTCTCCACCTTCTCAACACAAGCATAAATCCTCCCAGTTCCGGAAAATAGTGTGTCATATTTCTCTGAACACCTTCTCTCCACTCTTGAGTATGTACTTCTAAATGCCTGTCTAACAAATCCTTCCTGTGTCTCTTACTGGCCAGTCCCAAAAATTCTTCTTCTATAATGGGTATAAGCAAAACTGCTACTTATTCTGTGGGTAAGTGGGTTTAGGTTCCTGGTATTGACGGGAACCTCTTCAGATCATGTCCTGTGACATTTTTTCTCACCAATGAAAACTTTTTAATATGTTCATATACCATTAAATTCACCCTATTGAAATATAAATCAAGCGATTTTTTAGCATATTGACAAGTTGCATAACAAACTCTACTATCAAATTTCAGAATATTTTTATTGTATCTCAAAGAATTCTAGTACGTACACTATTTCCGTATTCCCAAGTTATTATAAATCACTAATCTATAGTTTTGTAATAAACCACATGGATAGACAATTTATTGAGATGATTTAAATTGAATTATTTTTAAATGAAAATCTCTTTTATCACTTAATTGATGTTTTCTTTCTGAGCCATTTCTTTTTAGTGTTGATAATCTTGCTATTCTTTTTTAAATTGTTTAAAAGAATGAATTTGTTACTATGAAAATGCTTTTAGAAGAAAAACCCTCTTTAATAATTTAAGTCATACCAAATCTTCTCACAAGTGTTGCCTCAGGAAAATTTTTCTTGAATTATGGATTTGTTAAAAAATCCCATGCTCCTTCAAATATATTTAGGACAAAGATTAGAGATTGTCATTATCTATATATTTGTATGGGTCTTTGATTAATGCCTGTACCTATCTCCAGATTTCAAGATCTATTAAGTTAAAATTTCCATGTCTTTTTACTATTTAGGATACATTTTAATGCCAATAACCAAAAATCTAAGTGTGGCTTTAGAAATTTCTTTTTTAAATAAATAGTTATCTGTCAAAATAAGATTCTAGCAATTGAAGATGTTTCTGTCTCTGAACAATGTCATCAAAAGGCTCTTTGTAGCCTTTCATCTAAGTGGTCTCTTTCTGGGTGCTTCAGAGGCATAAAGTAGCTGCCTTAACCCTAGGTAGTCTATTCAAAGGAAAGGATCAGGGAGATAGGAGCAGGGGTTAGGGCAGAGAAAACCTTTTCATTATTCTTTATCTGTCTTTAAGGAGCAGTAATTATTTCCTAGGAGACTCTCAGCAGACTTCCTACTTCCTATCATGCCTCTTTCTGGACAGAATTAAGTTTCTTATTAGCAGCAAATTGTTTATGACTATCCTTAGATATAACCAGATTGTGGCTTTATGACCATCTCTAGAATAGAGATCAAGTCTACTTTGCACAAGATTAAAGAATCTTTAGAAGGAAATTATGGGGTTTAAATGTGAGTAAGAATGGAAGTTACGTGTGATGGTAAAGAAGAAAGCCAGCACTTGCAGGTTCAACTTTACTTTAGCGGGTATATCTGTTGGCACTTTGATCACCTACAGACCTCAGACTCCACCCTCTTCAGCCTTTGGGCATGGGCTCGTGGCACTGACTCTGTAGACATCTCTCAGGCCTCCAGACATGGACTGCGGCTGCAGCCTTCACTCTGAGGCCTCCAACTTCTCGGACTGAACAGAGCCCATGTCTGCTGGCTTTCCAGAGTGCAGACAGAAACAGCATGCTCTGTTCCTGTCTTCCTGGAGGTCTTGCCAAAGAATTATGGACAAGCCTTGGAAGATGCACAAGCTGCAGAAATTGGATCCTCAATTTTGTTTGTAGTGGTGGGCATTTTCTGGACAGAAGATCCAGAGCTCTTCAGATTCTGGCCAAGACCCAGGAGTTCTTTCTCCATCCATTATACTTAGCTGCTTTCTCAGAGGGCTGTTACCTCAGCCACCACTGCAGTTGCCACTGTTGACACTCATGATAGTGGTAAATAGTACCTTTTAACAGTGTTCATTCTTTCCACTCCATTATTTTTGTCCTTGTATCCTTCCATGTATTTTTTTTTTTTTTTGGTACACTGTATCTCTAGAGCCTAGCATAGTGTCTTATATAGTAGATTGTCAATAAATATATACCATGTTAGGAAATAATAGCTTGTTATTGGATAAATACATTGATTATAAAACTCAAAAAATTTAAAACCTGTTTGTTTGGAATAGCATACCAGTCTGTAACACTTTGAAATCAGAAAGATTTCAGTTGTAGCTTCACTATTTACTAACTGACAGGGCATGGCAGAAAAGGAAATAAAAACCAGAGCTGGAAAACAATAATTATCTGTTGGATCAGGTATATACAGTACGCATCTATAAAATGAATTAGGGAACTGGTGTGAATAATTCCAAAATTTTCTAAAGGCAATATACTAAGGCATTGCTAAGGCCTTGGGAAGATGAACTAAGCTTATCAATTACACGAAGATGGAAAGTTTAGAAAAAAATAGAAAGAAAGAATTAACCATGCTAGGACTGGGAGGACCCAACAAGAAACCAACTAGCCAGCCTTTCTGGTAAGCTGCACAAGTCCCGTGGGTTCTGGGAAGGGAAAAATCAGTGCCTCCTTAGAATCGGCCATGCTGGGAGTGGGAGGATCCAACAAAAAGACAACTGGTCAGCCTTTCTGGTAAGCAACAGAAGCTGCGCAGGTTCCAGGAAAAGTCAGATAGTGTCTCCCATGAGCCTATTGGTGTGCAGGCTGAGAATCAATCCCTCCCAACCCCTCCCTCCATAATCAGCCCTCTGGTTTGGAGGACAGCCTGTGTTGATAGCAACTAAGGTGCATAAAGCAACTAAATGCTTGTATTGTTTGGTTGATTTTGCAGGCCTGGGGCCAGCGGTCTTAGCATCTCTTGGGAGGATGATAGCACACAATATAGCAAATATGGGGGATTTCCTTCTATCTTGTCTTTGAAATACAATATTTTTGTCAATGTTTTGCTTTGTTCTGATTAATTGTTTTGCTTTATTCAATATTCTGTTTTGATGGGTTTTATTCTGTTTTGTTTTTGGTTTGATTTTGCTATACCTGATGGAATGGACAACTATTGTGAAGATAACAAGATATACTATAGTAAATATTGTTGTTTTCCTAGTATCCTGCTTTGAAGTTCTGTATCAGTTTTGCTGCTTTGTTTTGATTGGCTTTGTTCTGTTCTGTTTTGTTTTGTTGGATTTTACTATCTTTAAAATAAAAATTAAAAAAAATGTTTTAAAAAAATCTAGCAGGAATAACTTTATTATCTGGGACACACCTTTCTTGAGAAAGACAGGGATGCCTTAAGTACCACTAATAGGGCACTGTTGTTCTCTAGGTGGATCTCATGGCTTGCTTTTCTTTATTAATTTTCCCTAAAGATCACAGACAGTGCTCCATGTTTCATCCTAAGGAAAGAAGCGGCTACCTCAGTTCAGTTCTCTCTCAAGGTAACAGAACACTATTTGTCTTTTGAAGGTCAGTGTGGATGTGGTATTCTATTCCTCCGTATTCTTATATCCTTCTAAAGTTCAGGGAAGAAACAAATTTGATAGTATTAGCAAAAAGGAGGATACTATGGCCATCATCTCTATCTCTTTATATTTCAGGGGCAACTGATCCATGAATTTGATGGGAGAGGAAATGTCTATATCTTCTCAAAACCCTAACTGAAATTTTTCCTTAGTGAATCTCAGTATTCCCTTAGATTATGAACATAGGTAACAAAGAATCATGGAATTAGAATTACTTGGGCCTTTTGCACTAATAGAAATCACATAGATTTTCAAATTACATTGTAAGTGCTGCAGATACTTCAATATATTACAGTAATTATTAATCTTGCTTCTAGAACTTCTAATTATATGCATCAAAACTGTTCTTTCAGCTATAGTTTTTATGTACTTTGATAGCTTTCTTCAAGTATAATTGGTTTCTTCTTCAAGCCTATCTGCTTTATTTTTATCTTACACACTCATAAAAACATAATTCTATAGGGGCCTGTAAATTTTAACACATGCGCAAAGAGTTTAGAAGCCTGCATTCTATTTAGATTACACCAAACCCACCTTTCTTTGCATTTCTTAATTGTTATAGGCAGCTAAATTAGATAGAAATTAACATGCAGTCAGAGGGACACTGGCCTCTCAAGGAAGTCAGCAGCAAAAATAAAGACATCAGAATTGTGGCTGGAGGTACATCTAAAGAAGATCAGGCCTCAAGATAGAGATGCAAGGGTCAGGCTTATATACCTCCCTAAGGGACAAGCAGTATTGGCACCACCTGTTCCAGTAAAGTCCAGATAGACATCAGTCACCCAGGTAGGTGAGTACAGCATCGGACCCATCCCTTCACAAAGATGTCTTTGTTCTTTCCATGTACCCTTACTACGTGACCTGCTTCCCTATCGGATCAATGTTAGCTAAGCAGCTCTACTTATTTGTAGTCCTATAGATTGATTATGTTTGACTCATGTTGTACACACATTGTGACTATGCTGTATAAATTGCCTCTGATAAAGGGCCTCGGTGATAACCCACTTCCGAGGATTCTTTCTGTCATTCAGGCACAATTCCTGTTCCCCAATAAACCTTTCCTACTCTTAACTTCCTTTGTCCTTTGGAATTCATTCTTCACAGGGGACAGAAACTCAGCATATCTGACATCTAGCAGGTCAGGAGTTGTAGTTTCCCCTGTATGACTGTCTTGCAAAAGAATTTTGCTTAGAGATTGTTGTTTTGGCCTCAGACATTCCACAAAACATTAATCACATTGGAGGACATTTTCTTGCTTGCAGTTGTCTGTTTTTCCAACAGAGTAAAACAGTTCTTCTCTGAATCAGAAAGGACCCAAAATTCAGGCTTGGAACGTGGGAAGAAACATTCAGTCTTAGGGTTATTTAAATTCGAGGCTCCATAGAACCACAGCCTAAATATAGTTTGACTTTCCGTGCTTACTAACTCTCCTTTATGGTTCAGTCTGAGTCACTAGATTTGTTTTGAGATTAGGGATCAAATTCTTTGTTGCAAAAGGAGCTCTTTTGTCTTCTTTTAATTCTAGATCTCCCTTAGGAATTTTAGAGTGAATGGTTTGCTGATTGGAATATAAGTATATACTATTACAATTTCTTTGTTTAACAAAGTGAAGGAAAGTAGCAACTTATTTCCCTCCTTGAGAGTGTGTCCTTGAAAACATTAAAAAATAAGCATGACTTTGATGTTTTAGTGTAAGGCTGCCAATATCTGATCCCTGGACTGGTAAACACATACAGTACTTTTTAAATTACCAGAAGCTCTCACATGAGATGTGTAGGAGACAAGGTACATCAATTCGTCTCAAGGAAAAACGATACTTTTTAATTGTGCTTCCTTTGACTCTACCATATAAATCTGTGCAACATTCTGTCCAGTATGTGAAGCATCTTTTCAAGTCTGCCTGTAATTAGCACTGCATTTGAAGTATGTTGATTCAGTAATGAAACTGTTTTCTTTTCTAGGTTTTGTAGAATGACTTCTGCTATCAGGATTTTTATTTCCTCAACAGAAGTAAAGGCTTGGCTATCCTTAGATCTCATATCTTCCTACCTTAATACCATTTAAACTTGCCATGACTTCTACAGTCACAATTATACTATATTTTCTTCAGTTACTACAAAGAAAAACAATCACTGGGTTGATTCAACTTTCTCTATGAATATTTAATTTGCTATTTGCAAAACAGGCAATACAGGAGGAAGGTACATCTGATGTCTGATTTAAATATAGGCTACATGCTAGTGAGGAGTCGTGGACATCTTAACACAGTGAGAAACCATGTGACTGCCCTTTTGGAGACACTGTTTGAATATGGGAAACAAGAAATTATGCTATGAATTATAAGCATTGATCAGATTAAATTGCTTTTCGTGTGAGATACTCTCCATAGCATGCTCCAGAACCACAGCAGCAGGGATTTATTTATAACAATGTTAATGATTCTCTAGACTAGTCTGCCTGAGGCCAACTGGAGAGATAATGTATGTAAGACTGCCTGGAAAATAGCAGGTGCTAAATAACATTAGCTTTTCTTCCTGTTTCCTTTTAAATAATAGTTTTTCCTCTATTATGTGAAAATTAAATATGTTTTGGTCTTATCCCAACTCTGCCTTAATTTTTTCAGCACAAAACACATTACACTTCACTATAGAAGGTTCTGACACATTCTGTGTATTACAGCTGTGAATAAAATTACTATGTGCTG
Organism: Dasyprocta punctata; assembly: GCA_004363535.1. Lineage (NCBI taxonomy): Eukaryota > Metazoa > Chordata > Mammalia > Rodentia > Dasyproctidae > Dasyprocta > Dasyprocta punctata. Next base: position 53,725 of record RJWM01003997.1, read on the forward strand.
CTGATAAAAGGCAGACATTTGATGATACTCAGAAATAATTTACTACTAGTCTTTGTTTTATGAATCTTTTATCTACATGTTTTAATTATATCACATATTTAAATGACATCAAATCCTAAATGGCTCAGTCTGTGAGCCCAGATAATCTTGATATGCATTCATAATACATTGGGGTGTTAGATTTGTTTCACAGATCAAGAGACTTTCGTGAACCTCAAGGACATTTGGAATAAGTATTTTAGCTCAAGTTAAGTCACATCATTTGAACAGAAGATTTGAAAATAAAAATTTAGTAATGCATTTCTTCAAATACACAAACAATATAATTTCATTAAAAGCAGGTTATATATAAAGTTACTACTTTGAGGTTACTCTGAAGTTGGAAAGGTATAATTATGAAACAGACATTTTCTGGCTTGTTTCAAAATTTTCTCTTCAGCTGATAGGGTAAGAGTGTTCTCCTTTTAAATGCATTTATCATTATACATATAGTGGGAGGGTGAACAGAGAATGGTGATAGATGGGTTTTAGATAATTAATTTAACATATTTGCATTTACATACTTTGAACTGACTTAGAAGTTACTAGTGATGGAGTTACTTATTGTTTTACATAATTTGAGACTTATATTAGCATGAATGAAATACAGGTATTTGGAATAATGTTACAGATTACCAAAAGAATAGCTAGCATGGTTAAAGATATCTATTAAACCTTTCAGATTCTGTCCAAAGTTATATTTAAAAATGTATTTCAGGTGAACTGTTGTGTCAGTTTTTGCAATAACTTATCTTTTCATAATCCTCATACTTAGCATGAAGTAAGAATTCGGAAGTAAATAGAGTTCACTTGTAAAACATTTAACAAACTTCTGTGGTTTGAATGCCTCCTCCAAAATTTCTGTGCTAGAAATTTAATCCTTAATGCAACTGTGCTGAGAGGTCAGACCTTGAAGAGCTGATAGGTCATGAGGGCTCTGCCCTTGTGAAGAGTAATGCCGCTATCCTGGTACCAGGTGAGTTACCACGGGAGTGGGATTCTGATGAAAGGATGAGTTTAGACCTCCGTCTCCCCTCCCTCTCCTACCCCTCCTCCTCCCTGCCCCTCCCTTACCGCTCTTTTCCTCCTCCTCCCCTCTCCTTCCTTCCCCTCCCTCCCTCTTATGCCTCCTTGTTCTTCTGCATTCTGCCACTGGGTCTTGCAGTGAGAAGGCCCATGCTAAATGTTGGCCCCTCAACCTCACATTTCCCAGCCTAGAACCATAAGAAAGAAATCTGTTCTCTATAAATTACTCAAGCATTCTCTTACAGGAGCACAAAATGAACTGACACAGCAACTGAAATATTCTAGACATTCTTAGGCTCTAGAGTCAGAAAAAGCTCAGTACATGGTCCTTCAAACTAACTAGGCAACCTATAGGGCTGTGGTCAAAAGTGGATCCACAGTAAAACTGCCAGGCAAATGTGATTTTGAACAAGAGACTGTACCTCTCTGTGTCTTTTTTCTTTGCCTCATTTGTGAAATGAGAATATAAACATTTCCTTCTTCTTCAATTTGTGCTGGGAGAGGATACTCATACGCTTCGTAACTTGGTCAAGTGCATCTCCAAACTAGGCTAATATAGTGATAATGGGTCTCGCCTGTCAATAGCTCATCAAATTGTAAACTTTTAAAGAGCAAGGCCCATTTTGAATCATGTTTTTATCCCTAATAGTTGCTGAAGGACTAGGAATATAACAGGTACTTTGGAAAACGGTAAGAAAAAAAAAAGGAATGAAAAAATGATATGATCACTTCTTTGGAATAGATGGCAGGTTGGTGGTTCTTAAAAAAGTCCAAATATATGTTTATTCTTAGGGTCATATAATTACCTGTTAATTTCAATGCTCACTTTGATACTATGGATAGTACTCTAAAATTTAGTGATATATAGTACTTCATAAGATACTGGGGCTCTCAAAGTACCTGAGACCTTACATACATCAGAAAAATCTTTACTGAGGGTATATAATTGCAATTTTAGATATTTATTCTTTCTCAGAGCTCTGGAAAGCACAAAGAAGTTAAGAAGGAAAACTATATATGTCTTCCTTTTAATAAGAAGATAAGTGAACTGGGCATGATGGCACACACCTGTAATCCCAGAATTTGGGAGGCAGGAGTATTGCTGTGAGTTTGAGGCCAGTCTGGGCTACCCAGTGAATTCAAGGGTAGCCTGAACTACATAATGAATCCCTGTCTAAGAAAAACAAAAACAAAAACAAAAACAAAAATGCTACAGACAAACAAAAAAAGAAGACAAGTAGTTAAATGTATGAAAGAGCTAGCCAAGAACCAGGCGTGGTGCTGCAGGCATGTAATCCCAGCACTAGGGAGGCTCAGGCTGGAGGGTTACTATGAGTTCAAAACCAGTCTGGGCTACAAAGTGAGTTTAATGCCAAAGTGAGTTGAACTGCATAGTGAGACTCTGTCTCAAAAAGACAAAAAAAAAAAAGAAAGAAAGAAAGAAAGGAAGAAAGAAAGAAAGAAAGAAAGAAAGAAAGAAAGAAAGAAAGAAAGAAAGGAAGGAAGAAAGAGCAAGCCAGCCAGGCAGCTGGTAAAAACTGTTCCAGGCCAACAGGACAACAAACACGAAATCTCTGTGGCTTAAATGTGACGAGTATCTGAAGGAGCATCGAGGTGGCCAGTGGCCAGTGTCGCTCCCAGAGTGCAGTGGGGGAGAGAAGAAGAGTGAAGTCGTGTAATAAAATCTTCGGGGTTTATTCTGATTTAGAACATGACAGGTGGATTTTTAGTGATGGCATTATAATATGATGCATGCATTTAAAGCTCACTGCTGTGTTCAGAAGATTCAATAAGGCGAATGGGGAAGGACGAAGTCGTTTAGGACGAGGCCCAAGCAGTAAGGCTGACTGGGTGCTCTGGATTAGGGGTGAACTGTGCCACTGGGTAGAATAAATCAATGCAACATGCTGGGGTGAAATAAATCAAGTAATTAGTATTAGGGAGGAAATGTGGAATCTGTCAGTATTTAGCTAACATTGGGTCAGATTATAGATAGAATGATATGTAGCCCAAAGGAATTCAAGTATAATTTGATTACTGGGCTGTCTTTTTAAATGTCAATTCCTGTTTTACCTGTTGTATTTTTTTTTAACTTAAATGTAAAAAAAAAAACAATGATATGTGTCTGGGTGTGGTGGCACATGCCTGTAATGCTGGTACTCAAGAAGGTGAGGCAGGAAGATGTCCAAGAGTGGAAGGTCAGCCTGAACTACAAGGCAAGACCCTGTCTCAAAAGCAAACAAAGAAACAAATGACAATAAAAAAGGTTATGTGACTTCTACCTTAATGCAGTATGTCTGTTAACAATTAAATCAACAGTTTCAGCAACTGTCATTTAAAATTGGAAGATAAAAAAAGATATATTTTCTAAATACAGTTTTTTAAATCACATAGAAAATTGTGTAGAGATTTGCTGTTTTGTTATCATTTAATTTATGTGACATTCTTGTGAGATAAATTGTAGTTTCTCATCACGGAACAGGATTTATGGCAGGATACAATCATTTTGGCTCTACTTCTGACAAATATAATCTCCCACTGTCCAATTTAAACTCTTCACAATATTTTCTCCAGATTTAACATGTACAAGTAATCCTAAACAGTGATAAGAAACTACCTTCCAAAGGAGTCAAACTTTATAAATTCTTATCATTCAGTTCAAGTTCACAAATATTTACCAAAAAACTGTTTGGGCAGGTTAATATGTCACATGCTAAATAGGAATGTGGTCCCATTGTTTCATGGAACCTGTTCTCTTCTAGAGCGAAACTAAAGGCAACATGAAAAGAAAATGCAAAATACGGTTGTGTTCTAAGAGTTTGCAGAGTAAAGTCATAAGAATATTTAGTTTTATACTAAAAAGATAACAGGGTAAAGGCCCTGCATTCTATCCCAGCACCATGGTAAATGAATGAATAGTAAATAAATAATAAAAGTAAATAAATAGATAAGTAATTTTTCCTTATTTTGACATTCAGGAATTAGAGTCTCCTAACCAACTCCATACTTTGGTACTTTAAAGCACAGCCCTGTTCTTGGAGACCTTGATCAGGATTCCTGCTGTGGAAACAGACCTAGCATGACAAGGGACAGAGGACTCCCAAACTAATTCTCAAAGGCTGATTAACCTAGAAATAGAAGTGTAAAAGTTTTAACACATAAGAAAACCAATCACTAGAATAATCAAAAATGATGTAACTTCAGTACACTGAGGAGAGGAGCTGTGATCTTGGCGTAACTTTCTTTTATATTGGGAAATCAGCAGAAAATAATCTAGGGTTTTATTATAGGGCTATGAAGAACAATTAGAGATTACAAGAGGAATCAGCTCCTGCAGCACCATCGGATAACATTTAAGCCATTTTGCATGATTTTCTTACTGGTAATTATATGCATAGTTTACTTAGATAAAAAAATAAAATCTATGTGGCTCTGTGATACAGGGCTTGCCTTGCACATGTGAGGCTCTCTTCAATTCCCAACACCACAAATAAATATATATATATAAAATAATAATTTATCTTACAAATAAGGAATTTATCTTTATGAACAATATCCTTCTGGCTCTATTATACATGGTTTAAACACTAATTTTGACATTTTTATGTGTTAAGTATTACATCTGAAAACCAACCCATCCTGTTATATTGTTGCTGAGAGGTTAAAGTGGCAGTGATTAGGAAACTAAAATGCATTAAATTTTTCTCAGTGTGTGACAGTAATAGTCACAAAAAGTAATGTTTTACAATAATTATTCAATGTAATTTTCCCAATGGCCTTACAAATTTCACACTTTTAACTCATGATTAGATATATCTCAGCACTTGCCTTTAGTTTCACTCTAGAAGAGCACAGATTCCATGAAACAGTGGGACCACATTCCTGTTTAGCATATGACATGTTAACCTACCTCAGTACTTGTTGCTAACGAGCTCTAGGAAATACAACAGGTACCAAAAATGACAAGTACCAAGCAAATGGTTTTGCTTGGAAAGGGTAGCAAGTCATCAGGATATACCAATATTTGTAAGGCACTTTACTAGACCCTCTCTATGTGCTATGTTTATTAACTGATTTTTCACAATAATCTATTGAATTAATAAGTATCAATGCATTTTAAAGAATTAAAAATCAAAGCTCGGTTTGCTTCAGGTCATAGAGTCAAAGGGTTCAAACTCAGTTCTGCTCTACTCAAAACTGTCTAAAGGTATGCCTATGCAAGCAACACTGAGTTACTTACCTGCACAAAATTGATAAGATGAAATCTTGTTTTAGAAGATTTATGTGTATATATAATGTGTACATACAAATAAAATGCAGTTGATATTTCCATGATAAATGAAATTGTTGTTTTCTCCAATATAGAATAAATGGAATCATTTTTAGCACGTGCTGTTTTGAATGTATTCTATTCTCTGGGGTTCTTGACTCTCTCAGAGTTCTCCTTCTTATGGCTCTAAATTGTAAGACAATGATGATCACTGTCTTCAGTTCCCATGAAACTGAAAAGCTAGCAATCAGCTTTTGAAAGAATTAAAGCTCAAATAGTTATTTCTTTTTTTAAATCATTTTTATCTTCTGATAGAGGAAGTCATCAATGCAAGTCAAAAATTAATCAGTTATTCTGATAGTTGGTGAACGAATTTAGTAGATGTCCACTATTGCTTTATTTGTTTTAAAAATATTTTGAAGCACAGAATTTCAATTTCCATTTAGAGTTGAGAGAAAGTAAGCTCAAAAAGATTAAATGACTTATGAAAGTCAGAAGCTGTGCAAAGAAAGATATAACTCATAAGTTACAATGAGGAAACATTACCACATGTATCAGTGACTTAAAATTTAAAATGCATACTTTTATCAGATCAAGATTGTTGTAGATTTCTTACTGAAATCCACAGAAGAAATACACTTCATATTATGGCCCAGTAAAAACAAACAAAAATACCAAATGAATACACATAAATAGGTACACATATGAATATTTACATTTGCTGAATTTTATTTATCTTTGTATATATAATTACAAAAAATAATATTTTCAAGTACTGTGTTCATTGAATTACAACGTTTTTCTCTAGTTTTTATTTTATTTCTAATGTAATTGAATTGAATTCCATTTCAACTATAAAACTGCTGGTGGTAACCCAATGGATTGATTCTGTGACTCACTGGTGAGCAGACTAGATACCTAGTTCTTAGAAGTGTATATTCCTTTATGTTTCTTTTAGTTAAAGAAACTTTCTCTTAGATAAAGTTCTGTTTATTTCATTTCAGTAGTATGTGTTTGCAGTAGGCAAAATTTATATTCATATAGGTACATGCATATAATGCAGCTTTTTAAATTAATCACCTTCCCTGCTCCATCGACCTCCTTCTGTCTCTAAATCCCCTTTCTCCATTTTCATTATTTTTTATTATTATTTTTAGTGCTTGTTTATGACATAGGATATTTGTATTCATTGTGTGAGTATTTAGTTCCTATATATAATACATGTACTTTACACACTAATTCTTGAGGATATTGAATTAAATGGCATGTATTTAATTATGTTGAAATTCAGTTTCACTCTGCTTGTTCCTCATTTATGTGGCCAATATTTTATGTACATCTTGTGATTTCAAGAACTCTAAATCCTAAACTCACACAAACAAATGTGAGACAAAGTACTTTTGCTCTGAGAGATTCTCCAACTGTAATAGACACATTGCTTTAGAGACACCTGGGAATATGAACACTATTTCTAAGTCACTTTTAATTGAATTCAGTTTTTAAATCCTTGATAAAATATCCATATTGCCTATACCTCACCTGTAGATGGTAGGTTAAATGGTTGATTTTTTTCGTGATAATTTGTTTTTCTCTTAAAAGTGCTAGATTTTTTATTAGTGTTTGGGATGCATCATAATTATTTGTTTTAAGGAACTGGTACATGTATACAGCATATCTTGATCATTTTGATCCCTTTATCTCACTCTCTTCCCTCCTTCATCCCCCTCCCCCAAACCCCTTCCTTACATCTGAGTTTGTCCTAAAATACAGAAATAGCTGTAAGTATTTCTTCCTTCTATCTAATAATAAAACCTCAGTAAAAGTATGTTTCTTACCATGACAGCTTGGTAGGGCTCTATTCCATCCAGGTCTTCCATCATCTCCCATGATACAGGTCAGTGTTGAATATCCTTGAAGAACATAGCCAGCATCACAGTAATAGGTGACTGTTGACCCTAATTTATAATCCATTCCAAGCCTGGTGCCATTCATTATATTGCCTGGATCAAAGCAGGACTCCCGCAGCTTTGCTGTAAAATAATGGGATGTGATATTGATTGTTTTAAAATACTATTTCAATGAAACTTTTAAGATATATTAATTTCTTCTTCTAAACTAGAAGAGAAAGCACCAACACTCTTTCTGTCTGTTTAAGAACTCAACTGACCAAATAGCTCTTAATGTGGCAAGAAATTGTGTTAACATATTGACTAGTAACAGGTATCCTCATTAAAATAAGTCTCTAAGTGTATAGTTACATAGTGTTAGGATGTATCGTAATTATATGTTGTAACTTATCCCTAAGTACTTTAAATAAATTACTTTGGAAAAGAAGCAGGGCCTTCTGTACTATTTATTTATTTGTAAAATTTATTTAAAGCATTTTTCATTCAGGAGTGAGTATACTCATTTCCCGTTACTGGATTTAAAAGCAGTTCTGCTGTCTGTGATGCTCAGAGTGCATCTCACTACTTTTTAGGGTTTTGTTATTATCAGTGGGAGATACTGCTGATAGAAACAGGCTCAGGGAAACAGGTGCAGGGCGGAGAAACGGGACAGAGAAGCTAGCTGTCTCCACTATTGTAACTGTCCTACTAACCTATTTTGTAACTTGGTTTCATTGTTTGTTTATCTTTTTTCCCCTTTAAAAAAAAGATATAGGAATAGTAAATAAGCAAAATAAATAAATGAATAAATATGCATTGAAAATAAATAACTAATTGGATGAAGGAGGGAAAAGAAGGGCGTGAGGAGAAGGCAGTGTACTGGAATGTGTAACAGAATAAATTCCAGTCCCAGGTTTGAACTCAAACCTAAATGATTTACTCTTCTGCTAAGCACAAGCACACACACACATACACGTATGCACACACACGCACATTCGAAAATTTTGCATTCCATGCATTACACTCACACTTCACTCTAAAAATTGCTTCTCAAACCAAAGAGTCCATCCTTTGTACCCATGAGTTCCATGTCCATGGATTCAATTGACAACAGGACAAAAATAGTCAAATAAAATCCCAGGAAGTTTTACAGAAGAAGACTTGAGTTTATTGCACATTGAGGACTATACTGAAGCCATGAGTATGAGCTGATTCTCTTCCCCTTTCACTGAGTCTTATTTAGTCTCTTTCCAGCATGGTTTGAATGTTGTTCATTTCGCATTTGTTGGTGTAGCATGTGGTTATGCTGAAGATGTATTGAATATTTTTAGACCTCCCCCCACCTTGGACATTGTTGCCTAAATAATACAGTGTAACAACTATTTACATATCATTTATACTACACTAGTTATTATAAATAATCAGAGATGCTTTAAGTATATGAGATGTGCCTACCAGCTGAAGTGAAGAACTACACACTTTTGTATAAGGAATTTGAGCATCGAAGGATTGGGGTATCCACGAGAAGTCTTAGAATCAAGCCTTCATGAATACTCTGAGAAAATTGTATCTCCTTCTAGATAAAATCTTCAGAAAAGTGTTTCCAAGAAAGAACCAGCAGGGTGATTACTAAATTTGGTCACAAAGAATAGAGCTTTAGTGATGTAGAGGTTGACTTGTTTATTTTTAAGAATAAAACCTCACATTGAACTGTTTCTTAAGCAAAAAACACAGTAATAGTTATGTAGGAAAGCAACCTGAAACTGAACTAGATTCCTGGGTGAAAAGGAAAGATTGAAATTATTGTTTAAAATGATTAAGATGTGTTTGGATGTGAAGTTGACCAGGGATGAATTGCGATAATTAATCCTGATATATCAACTACACTGGACTATGCAATGCCTAGCATGTTAGGAAAAAGAATGTTTTTCAGTACATTTGGGCTGTGGAGGCATGTCCTTGTTTGGTTTTTTTTTCCTCTCTTTATCACTATTCCATTCTGCTGCAGCACAGTTTCCTTCTCTGTTTCTTGGCCACCAGGAACTAAGCAGCTTTGGTCCTTTATTTCCTTCCCCTGTGATATCTCTGCCTTGGAGCTGGCCAGGATAGGCTGAAACTGTGAGCTAAAACCTGTCCTCCTTTAAGTTTTGGTTGTTGGGTGTTGTTTAATAGCAACCAACAGCTGATTACTACATTTGTGTCGAAAATTCTTCACTCATGAATGTAAATGATTGCTTTTATTTAAATTCGAGTATACCTGAATACAATAAGAGCTCAATATGTTAGCTCTTTATTAACATTTCACACTACCAAGTTCAGTCATCTTACTATACTATAAATTTAAATGTTAAGTGTGTTTTAAATATCAGTGATACAAGGTTGATAGCTTTCACTGCTTCTATTTGAAATAACACTGAAGTTCCTATCCAAAAGAGTAAAACCTGTACTATGTCCATGGCCAGCAGAAATTCTGGCTCAGGCATACACTTCCCAGTCATGGTGGAGATACTGGAGGACTCTGTGTGTCTATGTCTTGCTGACTTGTGAGTTTTCTCTTTCCTTTAGAAAATTTTCCTTAACTACTGCCATACATTGTTATGGAAATATCTTGACTTCTTATGACAGCCCTAAAGAGAAAAACACCAGTTCCCATGGCAAATGCACAAAGAGTTCAATTGCACATGCAGCAAATATGCACAAAATTAAGGTTTTTCAAATTGGGTGGTGAATACTTAGAAGTTTTTTTTTTTAATCTTACATAATTTTTATTATTAAAAATAAAAGTAGGGCTGGGAACACAGCTCACTGGCACCTCATCTGCCTGGCAAGCATGAGGTCATGAGTTCAATCCCCAGTTCAAAAATAAATAAATAAATAAATAAATAAATACATAAAATAAAAGTAACAAATCTGAAATATTTGCTTTTAGAACTCAGTTAAAAACCTGAAGTGAATTCTCAGTATATATGAACTCAGTTATCAAAAAACAAATTTTGAATTATAAAACTAAGATCTGAATCTGTTCTTATAAGCATTGATTATAAAATTTTGCAATCTTATTTGTGAGATTTAAGCAGGTTCATGTTTTAGAGGTTGATAGCAGAGGTTGGAGAGAATAGTGGTTAAGAAAAATGGAGAAAGTGATCAATGTGGACTAAGTTAGAGTTAGGGTTAAGAGGGTTTGGTGTGTTACTGCAGAGCAGGTAACTATGGATAATGATGATGTATTATGTAAGAAAACTAAAAAAAGGATTTTGAACAGGTTTGACAAAATGATAAATATTTGAGTAGCTAGGTATGTTTAGCAGTAATTATTACATTATATATATATATATATATATATATATATATACACACACACATACCTCACATGCTACTCCATACATATGTATAAGTCTAAAATTTTCATGCGTTCGTTTTAAAAATTTTTATATACATTAAAAAATTAAAACCTCTGAAATTTTGACAGTACAATTAAGAAAAATTCATAGGCTTTCTAATATAATTTATTTAAATGCTTGTAGAAACATTCTGAAACACAATTTCCCCAGTGTTTTGTTCACCCTACTCTGAATAGTGACACATTTTAATATTTGGAAACATTTTCTAAAATATATCTATCCTATTTATTTTCCTCCTTATTGAAAGTGGTGCCTGAATAAAGTATTTAAGGGAAATTTCAGTTTCCAAAAAATGAAATTTTTTGTTTTGTTTTGTTTTGTGGCCTTAACTAACTACAGCAGTATTCTAATTGCTAATTTGTTTGCCTGATATATTTCCTTTGGTAGCAATTAGGGAAATGCTAATTTTCTCTTCACCAATAGTAAAAGTCTCCAGTGAGAGAATTCTTTTATGAAGTGAACTGTACAAACTCTGTATTAAAAATTCATATTATAAGAAAAATGCATGTAACTCATTCTGACAACAACCACCATGAAGTCATTCTCCTTATAAAATACCCACGGTTTAAATCACAATGGTATAGTTGGATGTTTGTATTTACCTTTGTATTCTAAATGAAATCCGGTGTAACTAACAGATCCATCGCTGCGGAAAGCCAGATGCATGGTATTTGAACTGCTTTCTATTCTCTCTGGTAACTTGCTGTCTTGAAAGCTTCCAATCAGTGGACTATTACTGTCTGGTCCATCATATATATACAGGAAGTCATAGTTTGGTTCTATGCTAAAACTAAGTTAAAAAAATAGGAGACAGAGACAAAGTAAAATGATTACTATTATTACCAGAGCATTAACCATAATAGTCATATAATTATATACTTAGTGCTTAAAAGGGACACCAGAATCTGTCAAAAATAATCTAATATAAAGGTTTGTATGAATATGAGTATCAAACTTCCAGTGGAAAAAGAAAACAAAATCTTGATATTTTAAAAAGTTTCTACACTGACAGAATAGCTGGAAGGGATACAAGAAACAGTAAGGCAGAGTTCAGCAAATTTGGAATCAGAAGTTAAAGTTTTGTTTCTGTTCCATTAGTTATGTCTATTTTTAAATTTTAATCCATACATTTTTATCATGAAAATGCAACTTCTTTTTCTTTGTTTTGCTTTTTATTGCATAATTTTGTTCAAACATTTAAATATTATGAGAATTTCTGTTTCTTTAAATTCAACTTTACATATTAGATTCAAACAAAAAGTTGAAATAAAATACAAAATTTACTTTTAAATTACTCAGTGAAGCACTGTACATTGTATTAAGTATTCTTTTTTCCTGAAAGTACATACATTTTCTTTGAAAAAGTAATACAGGAGCGGTCACACTAATACACTGTAAAACTTAGACAATGCTTCATAAATGACCCTTTAGAATGTAAGTAATTCAAGCCAAAATTTTAAATATTGTAAAGTTTCCATAATAAACTTGTTGCAGACTTCAGAAGTACAATAGCTATCTCATAATGATCATGATATCGAAATAGTTAAAAGGTAGGGGTCAGGCAATAAATTGACTTCTACATAATCAACTTAATAGTGTAACAGAGACATGCAAAAGAAAGAATGGAACTGAATTTGGGTTTCTAAAAAAAATCAACCATTTCAAGATATAAAATGAAACCAGTGAAGTTTGACATTGTGAAACATCCGTCCTCAGAAAAATTGCTTGTCGTTTTATCATCTTTTTTTCTAATATGTGATTTGTTAGGTGAAAGTTATTTGCAAAACTATAGAACACACAGAGATGAAGTTTCTGTAGCTACCCTCAACCTTCCTGTGTGTGGCTCTGCAAGAAAGATGGATCCCGCTACTCTACTCAGCACCCTTGTGTGTAAATGGTCACGAAGAAAGACTGGGATGGTACACAGGTTACTGAGCTTTTCATATATACGGTTTCCTAAAACATGAGAAAATTTAGGAAACATCACACTGGTATAGTTTGTTTTAACTTTTTCAGTAACTTCCCATGTCCAAACTACTTTATCTTTAAAATTGTCCATACACCTGAGGCTTGAATTTTGGTAGTTGCTGATATCATATAGCAGAAGTCAGAGGAGGAAGTCTAATTTCACTACTTCTTGCCCTGGTTGTGAGATAAAACTGCACTCTAAACTTATCTGCTTTGAAATTAAGATTTTATGGTCATTAGAACTTCCTTGCCTAGTTCATTTTTGGGAAGATCAATGCAAATAAGTCCTTTCTAAATGATAAACTAGAATTATGCTTGGAAAGCTCAAAACCAGTTTAACAATAGAATGCAGGAGATTTGTTTTTAATTTCTAATATATCTTAAAATATAATTAAATATTAATTTATAGCTTGTTGGATAATAAAAATAAAAATAAAAATCTTTTTTGTAGCATATTTTAGAATCTTAATAGTAGTGATTATTTTCCCACAAAATTGGAAGGATGGTGAAATTACTGGCACATTATGTTTTTCAAGGCATTTTCAGAAATATTAACTTGATCTTGCCTGTAATCCTGTAGTGCTGAGTAAGGGAGGAATTATGATTTTCACTTTCCCAATGAGTTTACCAAGGGCTGAAAAGTCATCTCCCTAAGGTCACATAATCAATGACAGGGATGGAAATCAAATTTACGTCAAACACTTCATGCAATACAGTCATCTACTTCCAAGTTAACTGGAAGAATTTTATAATTGAGCCAAGTCTTGTGTCATACACATTGATCTTTCAGTGTCTATTCTCCCATCTCATCAACTGTAAAAATCAAGATAATATAGTATTTACCTCAGAAAGTTTTGAACAACAGGTCCTGTCCTATAACAAATAATATTATTGCTGTTGGCCTGGTATTATCAGTTAGCAATGTATCACTTCAAGTGGTAGAAATAAAAATTCCATATAATTCCACTTTTGCTAAATTTTCTTGAGTCTGAGTTACCTTTACTTTTCTTTTTTTTTAAATCTAGCTTCAATACATTAGAAAGTCTTCTATTGTGTAAGCCTAAGATTTTACATAAATATCAAACAGTTTTAATGCACTAGAAACAAGAGCAAACAGTTTTATTTAGAATCAACCTACTGATGACATCAATCTTTATGAAAACTAGGAAAAATTTTACTTAGCAAATATTGTGGTTATTACTTAGCATTGAAATCTTTTCTTCTTTCTTTTTGCTGTGTTAGAGTTCAAATTCGGAACTTTGCACATGCTAAGCAAATGCTCTACCACTGAGCTAAATCACCAGCCTGTTTACTGAAAATCACCAGCCTCCATTAAGGGGAAGAGGTCCCATTTACCATAGGACTATTGGCTTCATATGAGGAAACAGATTCATTCAACTAAACAATTTACCCATGGTAATAGTGGTGACAGTGCCTGCTTTCTTTCCCACACAAGCTGCTTTTTAAAATTATTATTATTATTCCTGCAGTCTAAGCTTTAGTCTTCAGTTTAGGCAGCTAAACCACAAATGTTAACTTTGGAACACTCCAAAGTAAGTTCTATCGTGGGACCAATTCTGCTGATAAATCACACAAATATGACCCATTAAATTATACTCTTTTAGGTTGAGTTAATGAGATTGCCAGAAAGAAAAGTAACTAGAGATAGGTCTTCTGAGCCCAGTGGTGGTGCTACACATGGGTTTCTAAACACACCAAAAGTCTTTTGAGTGGGACAAATGCATGAGAAAGAGTACTGATGTGTTGACCTGTTAATTTTGGAGTTTAGGAAAAAAGGAAAGTTTTGAAGCAGTGATAGTAAGCACAGAGAGGCAGGGACGGTTATAAAGAGATCAAACTTCATGAGAGTCCATAAACCACCCGAGCTCTAACGTGTTTCCCCTGCACTGGGAAGGAGATGAAGATTCTCGCCTTCTGCCCTGCAGAGCTGTTCCATTAGTATTCAAGGCTTTGCAAATTGCTAATTGCAAAGTATTAGTATGGAGATTATCAACAATATAATCAAGAAGCCACATACAGAAGTAAAAATCTGCCTAGCACAAATACAAAAGCAAATAACCGAAAAGATGTTTCACAGGTGGGATGTGTAAGAACGCACCTGATAAAGGCCAGGGAGATAACATAGTCGGCATTGACGGCGATGGTCCAGTCACAGTCCCTGCTATGCGGATACGGATGAGGGAAGTTTGGTGAAAGAATAAAGCCTGAAGATCCTGTTAAATTGCCTCCACAGGGCGCTTAAATTTAAAGAAGCAAACAAAATCCCTTAAGAGATTAATAAAATTCATTAGCGATCAATATATTTGTGAAAACATTTATGTAGGAGGGTTTTTGAGACATTCCACAGACCTGGCTTATGTAGTACTAAGCGATTAAATACTGCAGTGTTTTTCAAGGAAGACCATTAACATACTGATTACATACAACATACATGGATCTATGGAATTGGTTGCTTTTTTAGTTTCTGAAAATAAGAAAAAATTGTAATTGTATCTGTATCTATATCTATCTATACCTATATCTGTATCTATATGTGGTCTCTCTATTGCTATTTTTTTCATGTGAGAGAAAAGTATTGAGAAGAGTCATAAAAATGGTTTCCCATGGTTACTATAAACCTTGAAAGTTACAGGAAAAAATTAGAAAGAAAATAAAGACAAACAAAATCTCTAATAAAAGGAACTGTAAGACACAGTTCATATCTTTCCTGGTACCTTTTGTGTATTTATGAAAGAAGAAGCTTTGATACTGGTTAATGAGAAAGGATAATTATTTGAGAACCTGGAGTACTTTACAACACTTTTATCCTGAATGTAATCATATTCTTAAATGAGTTGTCTGACAAGGAAAACAGGCAGTTACTAATTATTATTGCAGCCCTAAATAGAAGTTTCT
This sequence comes from Dasyprocta punctata, assembly GCA_004363535.1. Lineage (NCBI taxonomy): Eukaryota > Metazoa > Chordata > Mammalia > Rodentia > Dasyproctidae > Dasyprocta > Dasyprocta punctata. Next base: position 69,231 of record RJWM01003997.1, read on the forward strand.
GCAGTTCTTCAATGGAAAGGTTAAAAAGTGGTCAGTGAAATTTAGAAAATAGATTCCTTAGAGGATTATTTTTGAACTATGTCAAATATAGTTATGATTGCAAAATAATGTACTGCACAGAGGTGGCAGCTAAAGAAAACAGGGAAATAAAGATATCCCCAGCGGCAAGAAGAACAGACAACCCATGCATGAACGCACACACACACCTGTGCACTCACACTCGCACACTCCTCTATTTGGCCCCTTTTGTAGTTCTCTCAGTCTTTGCTATCTCCCTCAACCTCCTTTCCCTCAAAGCTAACAATTGTTCCTTTATAAATAACTTTTACAAAGGAGACAAATATAATGGTGGGGTTTTTTTGTTTTGTTTTGTTTTGTTTTTTCTTTTTTCTTTTTTTTTTTTTTCAAACCCATAATCATTCTCCCTTGTTAACCTTTACCTAATAGTCACTATCTTATTCTCTGGAATCCAATGTTTAGTTTTCTTTTGGAGAATTTTTACATGCCTCAGTTTTATTGTGAAACCCTTCTTTTGTTTCATTTTATAATTTTGGCATTCTCCTGAGTCCTTTACCTAGTCCTCCTAATATTTATTCTGTTCTATTTTTCCTTGTTGACTATTTCAAAATTTATGACTTTATCTTCCGTTCTTTTTTGTACAGATCACTCCTTTTCCTATCTCCTCCTGCAGGTATCTCTGGAGAATTTTAAACCATAAGCCCAAGTGTACTCTGCAGTGTCTCAGTACAGCAAACGGAACATTCAGAAGACACACATCTCAACTGGAATTTGCTTCTCTTCCTATGTTCCTATACTGTGTGATTAGTACTATCATCTTCCTGTATTGCCAAACTGGGGGTGCAAGAGTCTTCCCTTTTCTTCACTGTGTTCTTGTACCAGTCTGTGAAGAAGTCCTGCCAAGACTCTGCCTCATAAACATTTATTCAAATTGTCCTTTCCTTGCCTTTCTACCATATTTCATGGTCTAATTAACTCTCACCTCTCTGTAGGATTACTATAATGTCTTCCTCTAATGAAATCTACTTCCCGCCAATTTGCTTTTCCAATGAAAATCATACTATGCCTGTGCATAAAATTCTGTGGTTATTTACATGTTAGGCTGGATTGCCTAAAACATTAATGCCTCAACTTCAGTGCAGCTTTTCTGTGCTGACTGCTGCTATCTTTCTCTTCTTGGCTATTACTTTATACACATACATTACATTCACATACTGTCAAAGGGCTTGTAGTTCAGAGTGTGTCCATAACTTTTTTCATGCAATTTCTTTTTTTCCCTTCTGTATGTACACAACTTTACTCATCTTTTAAATTTCAGGAACATTTTCTGGAAAAACCCAGCGTATGCTGTGCTTAAATTCTCTTCAGCCTCTCCTGGTATCCATAGCAACCTCTGCCTATCTTCATTTCCCTTGCCTTATAGAAATGCAATATTCCATTCACGTGTCAGCATTCTCTGCTAGTACGTAAGCTAAAGACTGTTATTTACATGTTATTTGTGACTAAATTCAGCAATCTACAGACCATATTTCCCTGAAAATAAGATCTAACTGGAAAATAAGTACTAGCATGATTTTTCATGATGCTTGCAGTATAAATCCTACTCTAAATATAAGCCCCACTTAAGATCGTCACTCAGATGGACTCATTTGGTATGTACATTGCAACATGTGATGGATGTATTGAAGTATAAAATAATGACACTAATGTATAATTAAACATAATTACTATTATTGACATCAATACTTAAATGATAATGCAAATTATAATTCAGCATTTGTAAATACCCAGGTGGGCACATTTGGACTACAGGTAAACACCTGTGTAAACAGATGAGCTTGCTACTTACTGCTGAATGACCAGAGTACAGACACGGTGGCTGAGCTCTGTGTGCCTGATTATGACTAGACATTGTGTGTCTACCATGGATCTTCATAATTCGATATATCGTGTCTTGCAATGGACATATCTAAAGCACTCAAAAGAAACATTTTCTGAATTTTGGTGCCTGAGATTTTTCATTGCTTCTGTGTGGACCATTATTTTTAACTATCATCACTTTTGTTGCTACTCTTGTCTCGTAAGTCTTCGGTTAACATTTGATTTACTGGAAACTTGGTGAAGCCTAACCTGCAAGAGGTCGTGACAAGAGGCTGAAGAATTCGTGGGATAAAACCACTGACAGCTCTGTTGCCAGTGCACTATGAGCAGGCCACATAGACCAGAAGTGCTCATTTAAGGAGAGCTCTTTTGCTGGACATGAGAGATTCAAGTCAGTGGTACTACAGGAAAGGGAGTTGCAAGAAATTTAGACTGGAATTCGGGGTTTGGAGAGTTCTGACGATGTTTTAGAAGAAGATGACATTACTGTGTTTGAATAAATGTAAATTGTGCACATGAGTAAATGAACACATTTAGGTTATTGTACATGAATAAATGTAGACTGCTAGTTCTTTATATTGATTATGAAACAGTGAAGATGACTGTATGCATAAATGTACAACTTAATTTGAAGCTACACATTCACACACAAGTTACAGGTTAGCTTGTCTTTGGTGTTTTAAAAACCATGTAGGAATATGAAAAAATACAGGAAAATATGAATAGTAACACATAAATGTGTACGCATTACACATAAAACAGTGAAATGATGGCAAATACTTCACATGATCCTTTTCAGGTGCCAAACTGATGGAATTAAGTGTAACTTGGGGAAAAACGGGAAGAATTTCATTTTAATTTTCCTTATTTTCCAGTATCAACATAGATCTTTTTATTGTTAGAAATTTATATAGTCACATACATATATTCATATATCTTTTATTTATATACCTTTTAGCGCTTAAAATATAGGAAAATTCATTAAACATTTTAAATGTCTTATTAGATAATGTAAAAGATTATACTTGTATTGGGGCATGAGAATCCTTAAATTTTTAAAATTTTATTATTTAAATTATTTATGAAGATTTTCCAAATACATCTACAAAATCCTATAATCTAGGCAGAAAAGTTATTTTACATTTGTAAGTGCTAGACAACCAGTAAGTAACTATACTCAACTTTAAGAAGCATTTAGAGTGTATTTTTATTTTTATACACCTAACCAAACTGAAAATAAAAGTCAAAAAAGTCCATGAGTTAAATGTTCAGCTAGTTTTCATAGAATTTGAGCATGAATGATTTGTTGTGAGTATAGTTTCTAGTTATATGAGCAGCAATTACTGATAAACGTCTTACAATCTTCTTAATTTTTTCCCCAATTCAGTTTCATTTGTGTCCTGTATTTCTCAGTCACCCACCCACACTAATGTCTTTGTTATTTACCTTCATATTGAGTGCTGCTACTTTCCCTCTGGCAATGTCAAAGTAATCTTCACACTGCCAATTTAGCTGGCATGAATCCTATTAACTCTCTAAAGATGATGTGCTTCTGTTGGGTACTTGCTATCAGGCTGACTACTTGTACATGCAAGTAAAATGCTTTATGCTGTAGGGTCTGAGACACAGACTTATGGAGTTTCTAAAAAGTTCAGGGTTTAATCTTTGGCACAGTATTTCCAATCATGGAGTTCTTTCTTATCAGTTTCAGAGGTCAAGCTTTCTGCAGGCTTAGCAATTTTTCACACTTCTTTTTAAGGTTATTTTCCTCACTACAGAAGCTCTAATGCATATCTTTTCCTCAAGCTATCTTTCCTTACCAAAAAATAATACACAGTACCATAATCCACACAGAAACTTTCCACAACCTGCTCCATTTAAGTAACATTTAGTGCTCAGCTATTTATTCCCCTAGAATTAGGCCTTGCTAGCTAAATCGTATTGTTGTCTATAAATGGAATTTTATAACTGCCGATCTCAGGACTCTTTTATCTTCTGCAGTTTGGATTTTAGTGCTTTCTATAATTTCAGTGCAAAGCTGTTCAGTATTTTAGAATTCTATTAAAAAATATTTGACATAATATAGCCCTTCTGATAATCCTAACAAGCAATATTCAGGTCTAAGAATCACAAAGCAGTAGCAGTTTTGAGGTATTTTATCATTTCCTCTTTATGAAAAGATTCTCTTTTTGAGACATGCAGTCAAATTTCAATTAATTAGAAAGTAGAGTTTAATTTGTTTTTTTAAGGTTAAATGATGTGTAGATAAACATATGAAAACTTTAAAACAAACATGAATTATTTTCTAGTCTCTTTTTCTTTGTCACAGTTTCTGAAGTTATTTTCCCTGCTTTTATGAGTACAGCTGTAAATGTAAAGAATTGAGTGCTGTAAGAAGTACAATGAAATATGGAATCTTCTCTGAAGCTGCTTGAAGTATACTAAAAGAATATATAAATAAACAAAATTTTCAGTAGAGAAAACATAATTATTCAAAATGTATTCTGACTTCACGGTGAAACTAACACTAAAACACCTGAACGCAAAGGTTTATGATTAAACTAATTTAATTATACAGTAGATTTGCTCACTGTCTTTATCCCAAAAGTAGTATAATCTTTCTTTCTTAGAGCTACTGCTAAAATAACTTGCATCTGAATTTTCTGATATTCTTTTACAATACATGAATTGAATAGGAAACCAAAACTTTGAAACTCTATCACAGTTTTTAAATAAATAACACTAAATTTCCTCCCTTAGAAGAAAAAAACTGTCACAGAGGCAAGATCAATATGTGCCATATTAAATTTGCAGTCTGAATCTACTGTAACTTTTTAAAGCCAAAAAAAAAAAAAAAACTACATTTATGAAGTAAAGGATGATCATGATTTTTCAAGAACTTTGCTTCCTAATTCTTTAAGGATCTTAGAAGCAGTAAGAAACTAATGAAATTATAGATCCTTATCCTATAGAAAAATTCATGATTCTTTGTAATTTTGTACATTTTTGGGAGTTTTGCAATCCTCTCAAAACTTAGACTCCCATACGAAATTTATTCTAGAATACAGTTCTCTTATTTGATACTATTAACTTACAAGTTTTTAACCAATTTTTATGTTTGCATAAATAAACTTGAATGATTCTTTGATCATACCTATACAGACCGGTGGGCTGGGCTGCCAGAAGTATCGATTTTCTACCTGAATGCAGGTTATTCTTTCTTGTCCTTGAAGTTCATATCCAGGATCGCATTGAAAAACAACAGTGTCCCCAGGTTCTCTTCCATCGCCATTCCGAGTCCCATTCATGGGAATGCCTGGGTCACGACACGCAGTGGCCACTGAACCTATCGAACAACAGAACCGAAACTTCACTCTTGATGCTGTAAAAGTCAATTTCAAAGTTCCAAATTCTAGAGTATAACATTTAGAGATTTCCACATTCCTGTGTGCGTTTAGAAAACTAACTTTAAAAATACCTGGGTGAAATTTTAAATGTCTGCACTACAGACACTTTTTTACTTGTTAAAGAATTAGTGTGCTAACTTGTGTAGAGAAATGGAAGAGTACTTTAGTCACTAAGTATTATAATTGCTCTAAATTATTATTTGTTCTGCCCAAGTCACTGTGAAGGTTTGAGCAGAAAGTTGCATAATGGGAGGAAATATCTATATGGAATATATCCCATGAAAGACTTGTACTTACAGTATATTAAAAAAAAAACTAAAAAAAAATCAACATTAAGGAAAAAAAACAATAATCAAACCAATTACAACACGAGCAAAAGACATTCCAAAGAAAATGATATCAAATGACACGTGAAAGATATTCAACATCATTCATTGTTAGGCAAATAAAAATTGAGACCCTAATGAGATATTATTACATATCTATCAAGTTTGCTACAATATTGTTTAAAAGTATATGGATGTGTATAATGCCAACACTAAATATTGACCAGATTACAGAGAAAATGCACTATTCATACATTGCCGGTAGAATATAAAAGAGCACAGCCACTCAGGAAGGGATTTTGCCAATTTCTGGAATTCTAAGCATGCATTTACTATACAGCCCAGAATTGGCACTGTTGGGTATTCACTCCAGAGGAAATGGTTAAACAGTCGTAAATCCACACCATACAACGTTGCTGGCGACAGAGATTACTGACACACACCTTGGGCACGTATCAGAGAAAATTGTACTACATGAGAAAATACAATATCAAAAAAGTATATATCATTTATTGTTTTATGAAACATCCTTGATGTGACAAAATTATAAAGGTGCAAAATGAATTAGGGTTTCCAGGGGTTGAGTGCATGGGGAGATGAAAGGAAGTGACCAGCAATAAAGGAATATTATATGGGTTCTTGGAGTGAAACTTTCCTGAATCTTCACTGTGCTGACAGTTCCAGAACTAAATCCCCACACAGGAGCACACGTGTATGTGTGAAACTGGTGAACTCTAAATAACAATATTGGCTGGTTACTTTTCAAATTTCTTGTGATATTGTACTCTAGTTATCCAAGATATCATCATTGGAAAAACTGGGTGAAGAGTATATAGGATCTAGCTCTATTGTTTATTAAAACTATGCAAATAAAAAAAAACTATGCAAATCAATAATTATCTAAAAATAAAAACCTAAAATTTATCAGAAAAAAATGGAGTAGTATATCTCCCGGTAAGACTTTTATGGGAGATAAGAAATATATCCATAAAAAGAAAAACTACAGTTAGCATAATTGCAAATTCACCCTAAAATGTATGTACTCTTATCTTCTTGTCAGTTACTTCTAGACATGTTCCGTGTTTTCAGAATAACAACCAAACCTAAATTAGAGAATATCAGAGTATGTGGGGTAGGGACTTGGTTTTAATTTTCATGTGAATTTGTTCTGTTCCACTCACCCATGTACCTAAGCAGAGAGCTAAAGCCAGCATCATATCCAATAGAATATGAGCAATTATAATCTTCCACTGTGGGGAGGGAGCTTTTATGAAGTGCTTGTTGTGATAAACTCAGCCATTAAGTTTTTGTTGATTTGCTTTGGATGGTTTCTATCAAAGCCAAAACAAATCTTAGGTTGGATTTACAGTACCTAACTGGGGAATATGTTCTGTTTATAAATTTTACAATTCGAAATTTTTTTTTTTTTGCTGAAAGAAATGACAAAAATGGGAAATATATTACAGATTGAAAATGAAAAATAGGATAAAGTAAAAGTTAATGAGAAACTTCAGGGTTTGATTGCTTTTTGTTTTGTTTTTTAGGTTTCATATTTGCTGGACTATATTCAGAAGATTGTTAAACTGCCCATGAACATTCTCAAAAATACAGAAGATGTATTTATAACAAAGTTAAAAAAATAGAAATGCAAGTAATGAGATCACTGTGACTTAGCCAAGTAGGTGGTGTGGTTGGGGAATGTAGTTTTGTTCTATTATTAAATTTTCAGGATTTAATCTTTCCCCCACCAGCCCCAGTACTGAAGATTGAACACTGGGTCTTCACACTGAGCTACATTACCAGTCCCTTTTTTTCTTTTGAAGCAGGTTCTCACTAAGTCACGAATTTACTCAGGTTGGGGTGGAACTTTTGATCCTGTTGCCCCAGCCTTCCAGCGGAGAGGACTGCAGGCAGAGGGCACCACACTCAGCTACAATGTTAAGTGAAAAAAATCAGACGCACAGGTTAAGTAGCATATGGGTTCTTTTATATGAGACGATTGAAGTATAAATAAACTATTGGCAAAATAAAAGGTAGGTAATATGAGGTAGGGAGATGGATGCTTTGCAAAAGGGAAGGTGGCCCAGTAATGGATGGAGGGGAGAGGGAGAAAAAGGGACACAAAAATAATGAAGACGTGTCCTGTGCATGGCCCAGCTCTTCACGATGAATGTAATCACTGTGTACTGAAAACATGGACTAATAAAAGTAAAAACCAAAAAGCAGAAACAATGATAAATATTAAAATATTAAAGTGAGACCAACTAGGTAAAATAAGAATGCTTTCATATAAATGCTAATGCATAATATATGAGAAGATGCATCTATCTTTGGGTATAGTTGCCTTGAAACTTCTATTCTCTTTCAACTAATAAATGAATTAGGACTGAGATTTTAAAACACAACAGATTAAGTTGGAACTTAATGAAGAGCAATTTTTTTTCTTTTGGGATTTACTTGAATTTTAAAAGCAGTTAGTTAAATATACACAGAAATGATTGCTTGGGGACATTGCTATTGTCTTATCGTCCTTACTTATTTAAAGGTTTGCACTCTAAACTGATTATACTCTGTGCTTATGGGTAAACAAAATTATAATACTTTTAGCATTGATCATTCTTTTCTGTATTTAACTAAAATTATAGCTAGTAAAGCAAATAACCATTTATGGAGTTATACTGCTTCTCCTTGGGAATTAGGAGATAATATCAAGTCATTAACACACTTTTAAAAATATATAATGCTACAGTAACTATTGACCATATAATTTTAAAAGATTGCACATTTTTATTTATTTTTTCATTTTTGGGAACATATAATTTTCAACATACATAATGCTTATTTACATTTTCTTTTTTTTGTTATATTATTTATTTATTTATATGGTATCTGGGATTGAACTCATGACCCCACACTTGCCAGGAGGCAACTGTGCCACTGAGTTATATTTTCGGCCCTGTTATATAAATTTTTAAGTACAAGTTTGATCTCTTTATACTCTCTCATTCTAGCATAATATAGAGGATGACTATATAGAATGAGGGATCTTTTTTCTGAAATTAAGTATTTTGTCAATTATTTTAAACATAAAAATAGAAAGCATATATAAAAATTAGTATGCTAAGCACTGATGTGTTAATACTGGCAATTTCTCTTTCTGTTTTAAATTCCTTTGTTTCAAATCACTTCAGATTCAATTAATGGAATACTATCTGTATCTCTGTCAACACTTTATGCCTCCTTTTCTCTGAGATCAGTGTAAAGGAGTCAGAACTTCCAGCAATGACACAAGCTCTTCTATCTTACTTTTCCACTTATAATGATGTCCTGGTAGAAACATTCTGGAAAATGAATTAGCATATATGCTATAACATCTAAATATAATTTGAATTTGACACCAAAAAAGTCTATAAAACTGACAGTAAAAGATGACTTTTCTGCCCTTCAGAAAACTTCAGCTCAAAAGGACTGGACATGTATCTTTTTGTTAATCTAGAATGGGAATTATCACATGGCCAAACTGTTACATAATTGCATATTGTGTTTCTTTTACCAGTTTATTCAGTAAAAATGATGATCATGAGAAAAGTGTATATGTGAATAGTCAATGTCATTAATAAATATTATTTATTGGGTACTTTCTACATTTAAACACCATATTCTGTCTCATTTAATTCATAGGAATTCTGGGCATTATTATTGTACATATATTTCTAATGAGAAAATTGAGGCTTAAAAAGACTAAAAAACCTTTTCAATAACATAATGGTGTTTAGGAATAGGTACAATGAGAATGCAAAGATGAGACCATATCCAAGGGGTAGTTCTTAAATAAAAGCAATAAAACATTTTGAAAACATTGACCATGGTGTAAAAGGACGTTTCTTAAATGAAAATGTCAAAAACATGCTGTCAATGTTTAAGCATCAAGCTTTAAGAAAAACAGCTATCTGCCTACCTGTTGTCCTGATTACATAGTCCTAAAGCTCACATGCAGTGTTAATAGCATTTAAAACACATCAATTTCTTATTTAAAACAGCATTTGCCCAGGTATTGACATTAGTCTTATCTATAAGGTTCCATCAGTATATATAGTGTCACATTGAATAGTTTATGTATATAAGAAAGAAAAAAATCAGTTATTCATTATGAAGGTCAATAAACTTAGTATGAAGACCAAAATATAATGATATGACAGTGATTGCTTTCTTTGTTGAGAGCTTATCATGAGCATGACACTTACTAGGAGGCTATATTTATACATTAAAGCTAAAAAACATCTTTATGAAGTAGTATTATCCCCACTTATAAACTGATAAATAAGCTCCAGAGATGTTAATTGCTTGATCGTATTGGCGCTGGCATTTAAACTCAAACACCAGGGGTTAACTGCTAGAGTCAGCACCAATCTATCCTGTTACCAGAAATGCAAACATAAAGTCCTACTCTACTGGTGGCACAATGACAGCTGTGCATGGATAATAAACTGGGGAAGATCAGACCTAGTTTGAAATGGAAAATCAAATAATACTAAGCTGTTTGGATCTCTTTATTAAACACAGAAACATCTTGCCTGTTGGTAATTTTACCACCACAGGAAGGAAAAAGACTCAGGTTACTTCTGTAGTTCCCACTAGAAATAATAGAAATCAAATTCATCTGTAGTATTCCAAGTGGGTATTTAACTGTGATACTAAAGGCACTTCTACTCTGGTTGTTTCATTTTCTTTCTCTTCCTTTTATTCCTTGTTTTGCTCTTGTTTACACTTTCACTGAGAGTGTAAAACTACAAGACAGGAACACCCAGTTCTTAGCACCAGCAGACCTGGGAGCCCAACCTATTTGCATCAAATCCTCTGTTTTCAAAGGTGATCGCCATGTGAAACTAAGCCTGGGACATGTGTTGTTCGTATCAAATGCTCTCCACCTCATCAGGGCTTGATTCCTACACACATCCTGCATCTTCTGAATCACAAGTTTCTGGTTTGGTACTGGGTCTTTCTCAATAGCTTGCAAATATGGTTCATATTTTTCATCTTTCTTAAACAAACATAAACAAAGACATACACCCCCCCCACACACACACCTATTTTCCTATTTTTTTACTTTCTTTAACAGGAAATCTGGGAAATATCTCTCCTGAGGGAAATTCCTACACAACTTTCTCTCTTCTTATCAATCACCCTTTCATGGATGCTATTAAGTTGCTCTTTTTAAATAGTCGACCAAATGCTATGCTGATTTTTGTGTCTTTCAGAAATCTTTCAGCAGCATTTGTCATACATTGACTACAGCATTGATTACACCTGCTATCTTCAAATTCTTGTTTTCCTGGATTTTCAGTTCATCAGCCTATTTTGATTTCATGATTGGCTTATTTGGAAAAAAAAATATATATATATATATTTTTTTCCTTGTAAATCTGATTACTGAGGCTGATGCACCTCAGGATTTAGTCCTGAATGTTCTTCCTTTCACAATTCCTGACAACATCATCCGATCCTAGGGTTTTTAAATACCATTTTTACTTTGATGCTTTCCAATCTATATATTGTGTTCATTTCTTTCCTGAGTGAAGGAACATTCTATTAAACTATTTCACATCTTCTCATAGATAGCTCACAGATTTCATAATTTAACATGTGCAAAATCTGCAAAATTGTAAAACATTTTAATTCTAAGATTTTGAAAGTAAAAAGCTAGAGAAAGTTGAAAATTTCACCATTGTATATTTCTCCTATGGTATTAATGTCATTGCTAATTTACTTCTAAATGGTTATAGTAATTAGATTAAAATAACTTCATTTAAACAAATAACTTTGTTTGAAATTCACGCTACAAGTAAAATCATTAACTTAAACAGATTGAACATTGTCAAAAATGAAAAATCAGGGTTTTGTTTTTGTTTCCATTATTTTTGACACAGGTTCTTACTGCATAATTCAGGCTGGCCTTGAGCTCACAGTAATCCTCCTGTCTCAGCCTTCTGAGTGATGGTGATTATATGTGTCAGACACTATGCCCTGCATGAAAAATCAGTTTTTATGCTATGTTTTAACAGTGGTGTTTTTATCTGTTATGGTAGCATTTATTTCTAACAAAATGAGGTTTATAGTCTGGTTATATAACACATTAGAAATAAATAACTATGACAGAGTTTTACTTTCTTAAGGTATGGTTTTCATTGCATTAGAAACAAATAACTTTGGGCTGAGGATATAGCTCAATGATAAATCATTTTCCTAGTTTGCTCAAAGCCCTGTATTCCATTTCCACAAAATACCTCAAATCTGCTATAGTTTTTTACTTATAATTCTCATTATCCAGAATGTGAAAAGACATGTAAACTAATGTGTTTTCATTGATTTTATTGTACAGCATAGAAACAATTTTTCAAGAAAGACTGCTTTTTACTAATTATATATATATATATATATATATATATATATATATATATATACAACCCTTCGTATGCATTAAAAATAATTTATGTTCTATTTGCAAAAGAAACCTTACATATTTCTTAAGAAATTCGTTCTGTAGCATCCCATCTTAAGTGAACTAAATCCACTGAACAAGTAAGTTTTACTTGTTAAGTACATGAGATTTTATCAAGTCAAGATTTGTTACAGCAGAGAAAGAAATAAATTGTTTTTCAAAGTAACAATGTAAAGAAAATCTTCTATAATAGTTAAAAATAGTTGATCAAATAAATTTTCGTGGAATGATTGAACAAATAAAATACTGAAATTAATCATTTCCTTGGCAAAGGTTTGTTTTATGACATGGTGTATTGGGTATGCTATGTCCTCATACAATTTGATGGGGCTAAGTCTGGCACTTGCTTTTGTTCGGTTTGTTGTCTAGCACCGGGATAGGCAATGTGAGTGCTGTACCCGCCCAGGAGTGGAGCCGACATACAGTGTAAATGAGGCTGGTCTTCCTCTTGTGCTTCTGCCTTCTCTCTCACCAGCGTTCCTTACGCCTCCCGGTGGCACTTGCAGCCGCTGTGAATGGCAGCCCTGCCACGCCATGCTGCCTTGGAGTCAACTAAGTGTGGACTGAAACTCCCGAGAAACTGTAAGAAATAAACCTTTCCTTCCCTAATTTTGGGCGTCAGGTGTTCTGTCTTGGCAACAAGTAAAAAGTAACTAAGACACATGGTATTTTTTAACTGCGAGAAATTTAATCCAAGTATACAGTATTAACATTTATACTCAGTTTTAATTTATTTAGTGTGTTCTGAATAACTTGGGATGTTTTCAGAAGAAACAATGATATATGAATAAGTTGTCATTATTACAACCACTCTGTGCTACACATAGACTTTTGATTTCTTATTTTCTATCTCCTTCCATCTGAGAGTGCAATTTCATTAGAAATATGCTTTCCACTTAATACAGATTTCATAATCTTAACTAGTACACTTCTGCATTTCTTCTAAAACGTGAATGGTCACTTGACCTTTTAAGTCACAGATAATATCTAAGTTATTCTCTCTCTTTCTCTCCCTCTTCCCCCTGCCCCATCTTGTGCAGGGGAATTAAACTCAAGGATATTGAACTACACCTCAACACTTTTTTATTACTGTTTTTTTGAGACACAGTCTCAGTAAGTGGCCCCAGTAGGTCTTGAACTGGTGATCCCTCTGCCTCTGCCTCCCAGAACGCAGGAATGACGGGTGCACCACTAGGCCAGATGAATGCTGCTGTCTTCTTATCGCATTGCTAAGTAAACAGAGAATAATTAAACTACCATCACTCACAGATTCTCATGCATCCTTTTTGTTTAGCTAGCTGGATTTTGGACTATAAATTTCTTTATGTGAAGATTTTTCAAAAAGAAAAGCTATGAAAAAGGAAGGGAAAAGGAAAAAGATATATATATATATATATGTATACATAAGATAGCTAAAATGACTATACTACTAAATGTATTAGTTATTGAAAAAGAACAGTTAATTCTCATATGATTAGATCAATTTTACATGTCTATATCTGTTAATCTAAACATACCTTTGAAAGGTATGATATGTAATAATGCAACCATTGTCAAATTCCTACCATCTTGTTTTGTAAGCCTATAATATTATTGTATTGGATTTGTTGTTGTTGTTGTTTGTCTCTTTTGCCTTTTGTCTTTCTTTTCTGTATCTTTTTTCCCTTAAATAAAAAAAAGAAGAAAAAAGAAGAGCTGTGGATTTCCTGTAGTTAAATAGTGTTACTAGAACAGGAGACTTAGACTTTAATCCCCATTATATTTATAAAAGGATACTGATCAGGTTATACTAGTTCTATAAATTTTAGCTGTTTTATCTGTAAGCTGGCATAACAATATTTTACCTTCCTGATAAATTCTTAAAGTCCTATTCCAACAATTATAAGTTGATATGAATTATCATTTCTGAAATAAATTTTTAAAGAGCACTTTAGTTTAATACTCACTGTGTAGCCTAAGAAATAGTTTTATACATTGTTGCAATTTGTCTGGAGACTTCCACAAGGTCATAATCCAAATTTGCAGTTCACAAACCTTACATTTTTTTCTAGTTTGATTGTTTTTATTTTTGTATTGACTTAAAAATGTCACACTGTTCTTCAATTTACTATGTATAAGGAAATCAAGTTGGATAATGGGAATGTTTAACCTGGAAGAAAAATTCCATCTAAAGTCAAATCAATCAGAAAATATTTGAAATGCAGAAGATAACCTAGAGCTGGGTTTTACCCTGAAGAATTTTGTCCTTGATTGAGTCCTTTCTACATGAATTTTATAAAGAATGTTCAACATCATTATCAGACATATACCTTGCCAGTTCCTCTGATATGTGGCTATCTTTAGAAATTCATTATGTTACTAAGGATGCCATTAATGATATGGCAATTTGGGTTAAAGTAGATGGCAGCAAGAGAGAGAAATTTCCATCAACTCAAGAGGGAAACAAATCTGTTTGACTACTGTCTGGAAGAAAATTCCTCTTAAGTACCATTGTTGCATTATTCTTCAAAGTAGATATAAATCTTTTTTCAAAATGCACAAGCATTTATTTATTTTACCAAATAATTGTGGAACCAGGTAAATGCTTGATGTTGGAAACTTTATCAGATACAATATTTCCCTGCCTTCATTGACTTTAACACTCCAATATTGTGGCAAAAGTGGTAATACAATCAATGATATAATTTTTGTGGATCCCAAAAGTTGAAAACTTTTAGTGGTCTGTACAAGAAACTGACTATATATCCAAATACTACAGAAGATTATGTAAGTGTCAAACGTGAAATAGAAATATATTCGAGGATCACTAGAATAAAAAATCCTATTAAAATTGTTTCACATTATTTCTCACTGATAATATTTTGTACTGCTATGTTTTGACTTTCACATTCTTAGAAGCTTTTTCCTGTCAATCAAAGATATTAAACATGTATTAAGCACCAAGTGCCAGGTACTATGCCAAATTATGCAGGAACTGTAGGCCAGCATTCTGCCTCTTCACAGAAACATAGTAAACAGGGACAGAACATGTGTGCATAGATTTTAAATAATATCATTGATGTTAAACTCCAGTGTTTTTATTCAAAGTGAAAAGTCATTAAGCTCAAAACAGGAAGTTAAAAGGAATTAAAATCATATAATTCAAAATATGTATTGAACAAAATTGATATTATATTGGTGAATGTCTTAAAATAGGGTATTTATCTCTACAGATTTATTCTTTTTATTTTAAAGAGAATAAAACCAAGCAAAATAAAACAGAACAAAGCCAATCAAGACAGACCAGTGTAAGTGACACAGGACTTTAAAACAATATGAAATCAATAATGGTTACCATAATACCTCTTGCTGTTTTCAAAATAGCTACTACAAATCCATTTTAAAGATAAACTATTTTCTAGAGATAGGTGGAATATCTATGTACAACAAATAACTTCAGGTACATTATCTGAATATTAAAAAATTATGCAAAATGATCATTGTTGTCGTACATATGCTCATTTTTAAAATATTTTTTAGCTGTGATCTACAGATTTAAAGTAATCTCTGTCAAAATCCCAGTGACATTTTTAAATGAAAACGTTAAAAAATGATCCTGCAATTCATCTGAAACCACAAATCATCTCAGTAATGTAATCTATCTTGTGAAAGAACAAAGCAGGAGGTATCAAAGTTTCAGATTTTATTTTATTTTATTTATTTATTTTTTTTGTGTGGCACTAGGGTTTGAACTCATAACCTTGCACCTGCCAGGCAGGTGTTTAAGCTGCTGAGCCAAACTCCCAGCCCTAGATTTTGAGGCAAGGTCACACTATGTAGCTCAGGCCGGCCTTGTGCTCACGTTGTAGGCCACGCTGGCCTCGAACTCACAATGCTCCGCCTACCTCAGCCTCCCGAGTGTTGGGATTAAAGGCAAGTGCCACCATGCCCAGCTGAGATTTTAAATATATACATATTTGAAAAAATATATATGAACATATATTCAAATATATATTCAAATATATTTAAATACAAGAATATATTTGAATGTATAGTATATATTCAAACATATAGTAAAATATATATACATCATAAATTATAATGAAACTGCAATCTATTGCAGAAAGATAAGACATTTAGAACAAGAGAACAAAATATACAAATTAGAATAAATTCATGCATTGAATGTTGACTGTTTTGTTTTGCTTTTTTGAGACAAGGTCTTTGCCTTGTACTATGTAGCCCAGGCTGGCCTTAAACTCACAGCAGTCCTCCTGTCTCAGCCCTCCAGAGTGTTAGGATTACAGGCATATGCCAACACACCCAGCTTTGTTGACTGATTTTTTTGATAAGGGTATCAATAATGCATAATTTGTATCCTCAACAACTTGTGTTTGGAAAACTGGGTGTCCACTTACAAATGAATGAAATTGGACTCTTACATGATCCAGAAAATTCACCTCAAAATGGAGTAAAGACTTTAATGTAAGGCGTGAAACTAAAACACCTATAAGAAAACAGGGAGAAAAAACTTCATGACATTGATCTTGGCAATGACCCTTCATGGATATGACACCAAAAACACAGGCAACAAAAGCAAAAATAAACACAAGAGCTACATCCAAATGCAAAACTTCTGCACAGCAAAAGAAACAACAGAATGAAACAGAAGTCTATGGGAAGGGAAACATATTTTCAGTTGATACAAACTGCATAAGAGAATAATATCAAAATATGCAAGGATCCTTACAAATCAATAGCAAAAGGCAAATAGCATAATTAAAAATGAACTAAGGACTTGAATAGACATTTCTCCAAAGAAAGTGTAGAAATGATCAATGAGGATTTTAAAAACTGGTTAGTATCACTAATCATCAAGCATCTGCAAATCAAAATACAATGATAACATCACCTTGTAACTTTCAGGATGATATTACCCAGAACAACAAAACACAAGAATTATCGAGATGTGGTGGCACAGGTCTTATGGTTTACATCTGGATGTCCTCCCAAACCCTCATGAGCTCATAGTTGGGGCGTGGGGGAGGTGATTGGATCATAAGGACTTGATACTCATCAGTGAGTTAGTCCAGGGATGAGTTCATTGCTTAATATGTTGTTGAGAGCTGAAGCCTGCTCATAGGCGATTGGTCCTTGGATTCCAGCCTCACTTCCCTCCCTCTCACTCTCCTTTTTGTCTATCATGCCAGGAGCAAACCTTTCTGCCATTCCATGCCATGCTGCCTACGAGCCAACCAATTATGGACTGACATCATTACAAACTGTGTGCCAAAATAAAGCTTTCCTCTTTTAAATTGTGTGTGTCAGGTATTTTTTTTCCAGCAATGAGAAAGTAACTAAGGCACACCTATAAATCCAGCAATCTGAGAGGCTGAGACAGGAGGATCTCAAACTCCAGGCTACCCTAGGCTATTTACAGACTTAGAGAGACTTTGGCTCAAAATAAAAAATAAAAGTCTGAGAATGTAGTTCCTTGGAAAGGCTCTGAGTTTTATCCCCAGTAGTGTAAAAACAAACAAAAACAAAAACACAAACTGGAAAAATGAATGTAAGTAGCAACCCTTGAACAGTGTAGAAAGACAAAACCGTTCAGCTATTGTAAGAAAAAGTATGGGAATTCTTCAAAATTTAAAAGCATAACTATAGTAAAGTAGTTGTACTTCCTAGATTTTATCCAAAAGAATTGAAATCAGTTTCTGGTAAAGATATTAACACTCCCACATTTGTTACAGCACTATTGTCAGTAGCTAAGAAACAGAAGCAGCCGTGATGTTCATAGACAAAGAAAATGTGGTATGTATACATAATAGAATACATAGAATAGAATATTTCAGGCTCACATAAGTGACCATGTGGGTCAATCTTCGAAATATTACGCCTAATGGAATAAGCCCCTCACTGAAAGATAAATACTGAATGTTTCAATTTATGTGAAGTTTATGAAATAGTCAAATTCAGAGATAAACAGCGGAATGCCAAAGCGGGAATCAGGGTTTGGAGGGAAGCAGGAAAGCAGGGACTAAACTTTGGGCATTATGTGTCAGTCCAGCATGATGAATGTGCTTCAGATGTCTACTGTACAACACTGCATTTACAGTTAACGGTAATGCATTCAACAGATTAAAAAGTCACTAAAAAAGTAGACCTCATGTTAACTTTCATTTCTGTACTGGGGTGAATCCATAAAGTGCCAATCTACATCCTCAGCAGTTCTTTTGTTGTTGCTGTTGTTTTTGAGAAAGACTCCTTAAGTTTCCTATGCTGGCCTGTAACTTTGTCTTTTTGCCTCAGTCTCCTCAGTATCTAGGATTACAGGTGTATACACATGCTAATTTTTCTTACCATATTGGAAGGAAAGGAAGAAAACTTCCACTGCGGACAGGTACTTTAAAATGATCCACACATACTTAATACATCAGGAGCTTTGAAATACTGAAGATGTGCTTAATATCTTTTCCTGACTTACAGTAAGTATTTAATTATGTTTTGTGTCGTAGTATGTATACTCACCCTACTCACTAGCTAATAAAATGGTGAACCAAAACACAAGGTGATAATGTCTCATCTAATCCAATATCCCACTAATTTCTGGTCATGAAGAAAGGCAATCAGCATGTTTAGACCCTCAAAAAAAAGTTTACCACTTATTTAAATGTTTTACTGAAATGAAATCATGTGAAACTCAGTGAATTTCTGAGCCAACTAGAATACCTACATTTGTAAATAGCAATAAAAATGTTACTCTCCATCCTTCCCTGCTGTCTTCGTTTCAGCTTTTGCAAGGAAGTTTTGTGTGATGTCCTTGGTGATAGCTGCCTGGGCTTTTCTTTACAGCCACATCAGCTGAACCGACTTTTCTTCTAAATATTCTTGAGGATGCAATTTTCTTAAGAAATGAATATTGAATAAACACTTGCCCATGAAACATGTGTTTCAAATCCCACTGCTCTTTTGAAAGTGTATCACAAAGAGAAAAATTCTGATAAAGTACCTGAACTTATACTGTATAACAAATAGCAACGGAAAAATCATTGCTATTCAAGTCATGGGAAAAACATTCAGATTATATTTTATAGGTTTAAAACTCAACTGCTTAAACTCTATTTCTTCACATATTTCAAGAACACACACTTCCCATAAGTCCTGGAATTTTTCTGTAACTTTCAAGCTATAATAAAGATCATGGCGCATCTGGCAGTTATACAAAAGTAGCTGCAAGAGCAATACTGTCAAACACCTCTTTTGGTACTGTTCAGGATAAGAAAGGTTTAGGGATTCCACATTGAGGAAATTTTATTTTATCTTTAAGTGTCCTACATGTTCTCCTTGAAAAGAAGGTGTGAATTACCTGGTATCTGGAAGACACTGAGAAACAGATGCCAATTATGAGTATTTGTCATTCCTTTTTCATCATTTATTATGATTTGTCTGAGCATTAGAAATACACATCACATATCAGCAGAGATGACGAATAGATATCTAACATACAGACTGTGGCTTATTTTAACTGAAGTTTTAATACTGACAATTTTTCTAAAATGGAAAAATACAACTCAGACATCAAACAAATCAGGATGCCAGGACGATAGGCATAAACCAGGAACGCCCTGCATAAACCAGGGCAGACAGTAGTTCTAATACAATATGCACATAGTAACAGTGTAGTGCAAATGTCGAAGTGACTCATTTTGCCTGGGATATCATTGATACTAGAAATGTCATTATATGAGGTGCGCAAAATGACTAAGAATTATAGATTTTGAATGTTAGTATAAAGTTTGCAAAATAAATAGAAATGTGAAAGGATCTTATTCTTTCAGGATAGTGTAGATACCTGGATCCATCTAAATAGTCAAGGGGTGAGGCTGGCAGGCAGGCTAGGTACAAATTGTGGAGATTTTGTTTTGTTTTGTTTTGTTTTGTTTTGCAGCACCAGGGATCGAACTCATAGCCTCGCGCCTGCCAGACAGGCACTTATGTTGCTGAGTCAAACTCTCAGCCCTAGTCTTTTGAGGCAGGGTTGTACTATGCAGCTCAAGCCAGCCTTGCACTCACGTTGTAGCCCAAACCGGCCTCAAACTCACAACACTCCTCCTACATCAGCCTCCCGAGTGCTGCGATTAAAGGCATGAGCCACCACGCCTGGCTCAAACTGTGGAGATCTTAAGTGGAATGCCATAGCTCTAAGTTGAGAGCCATGTGGTCATTAAATGATTTTGTACTGAGGACTGAGGGACCATTTGGATTGCCATAAACTCAGCTGGGCAGAAACATGGAGAAAAGTTTGGCCTGAGGGATGATGAAGTAAGTGGCTAGTTGACTACCGTAGCCTGGCGGTGAACAATAATGAGGATGGAACAAAGGCAGATGCACCACACAGTCCTTTAAGACTGGAGGACTTCAGCCTCTCATGGCTAAGGGATCCATTTCCTTGAGAATTTTCAACACTCTAAGCTACCAGCCTTTGTATTTTGTATTACCCAGCAGGGACAGATTCTTAACAGAGAGGTCAAAGAGTGATGAGCATAGAAAATGCTCTGTCAAAATCAACTATTCTGTGAGCAGATGACAGCGTGAGTCTTCCCTGTGGACCTGAAGTGGAACAAGGCAGGAAGATTACAAACTTAAGCAAGGGATATAGAAGCTGACTGCTGAGAACCAAGGACAGCGCATAGGACAGCATGAGGTGCCAATGTCAGACTTAAGTAGCTCTGATTAAGCAAAAGTGCTTTGCAGACTCTATCAGCAAGAAGCCAAGTGACAGCTTCTACAAAGGATGAGTACATCGTAAAGTAGAAGTCACGAGGCTGCTGATAGGGGCCTGATGAAGATTACAAAGTTGGTATGTGACCTACATTTCAGTTAAACTTACTTTTCACCAAGCTTGGTGAAATATGTTTCATTGGTTGCATTTTGTTCTGCTATCATTGCCTGATTCATTCTCTTTATTTTTAATTGATTATTTTGTCTTCCAAACAGGTTTTTGCTCAAAAGAGGAATAAGAATGCAATGGTGGAGTATGAAAGCCTGAGGAGTAAAAATTTGACAATTAAAATGATGAAACATCCTGATGATAGGACTGCCCAACTTGTGCCTATTTTTAAGTATAGTTTTTAATACTGCCCTCCTTTATTCTAAACATTTGTTAGGATTAATCGTTAAATTACATAATTGTCCCAACAAAGGAACTCACCATATTTTTAGAGAAACAAAGATCACATAATGAGAATATCCTTAGAACAATGACTTGGTAAATCATACATTTTTGTCTTTATTTGGAAAAGAAATTACAATTAGTGCAAGGTGCATGAGATGGAACAATCAGAAAATCTTTTACCAGAGTGTTGATTGTATGTTTGACAGAATGAGCAGCATTTAAGTACAAGGGAGCAGAAATCACATTCAAGGTGACATCTGACTGATAGAAAACAGCAGTGTGTGTGTGTATGTGTATGTGTGTTTGTGATTATGTTTTGCCCAAATAAAAGAGAAGAGGCACTTGAGAATACATTGGAGATAAATATATTTAATGTCTGCTCCTTACTTGAATGAATGAATGAATGAATGAATGAATAGGATAAAATAGATTATCTAGAGAAGAGAAATTTAGGTAGGCATTAAAGTAGACATCAATAATCTGAAACCCAAATTTGGCCTAAAAGAGTAGATAATTAGTCAGTGTATGGTCCATTTACTTTGCCTTTAGTACTACTTGTTTCTCTGAAAATCAGTATAACTTTTTATAACATTTCTTACATTAAATTCTACCTTAGAATTAGCCTGCTGCCTATGGGCAAAATAGCTGGAAGCAAAGGTAACAACTGTTCCTCTTAAATGAGCATGCATGATCTCTAGTTTCTCATTCCTTATCACAGGTTGTTTGTATACAAAATCTGCTTTTTGAAAGGTGATCTTTAATGGGGCCCTTGGTATCATAATTAGGAACCAAGTGATTAAGATATAGAACTTCATTGCAGCTAATAGTATATGACTGAAAGCTTTTTATTTCCTCTAGCAAATTAACGCATATATTCTGCATAATGATAGAAGAGTAATAGTATTAACTGCTAAGCATTTACTATGTTCAAAACATGTTATGTTAATCTACTTTCAAACACATGTGGGTATGAGTCACATCTCGAGGCATCTGCTAGAAAAATGGCAAATTAATTAATTTTTGGACCCTCAGTGTATATATTTGGGAATTGGAAATGACACACCATATTTTACATAGCTTTTCTAAGGACTGAGACCATTTATATAAAACACTTAAGGTGACTTTTGACACTAATAAAGACCTCATATATGATGAAATATTTTCACTTGAAATCTTAACACTTAGAACTATGTAAATCTGTATTACAAAAGACATTTTAACAGGTTATTTTGCATTGATTACTGCTATTAACAATAACTAACAGCAATAATTAAGTTTTAAGACTCAGATCAATAAGATAAATTTCTACTCATCTTCAAACAATCATATAGAGGCAGATTTATTAAACTTGTAGTATAATATGTATAATTTCTAACTTTAATATGTGCTATATACACAATAAATGCAAAGATGCATGACTAAATTCATGGATAAATCTTCAGTAAAAATTCCTAGAAATGAATAGAAAATAGACTATTTATGTAAAACAAATACGCATCTTCATGACCATACACACTACATCTTAAGCACTTTTTCACACTACTGTATCCAGACTTTTAAACACAATATAGTGGCTATTCAAATGGGAAACACTACTATTAATTTAAGGTATAGGAAATTTTTAGTTAAAAACATCTAAACTATTCTGTCAAGTAGATTTGTGGATATAGAATTCATATCTTTAACAGAAGAAAAATGAATTTAATAATATACATTTGTTTTATTTGTAACTGCAAGAATTCATTTACTTCATTATCTACAGAAAACCATATTTTAAATTATTATAGCATTATGGCATGCCCATCTTACAGTTTGAGCATTCCTTAATTTGTGAACATGAAATGCTTCAAATGTGAAAAATTCCAAATCTAACCTCATGTGATTGGCAGGTGAACTAAAACTATCAGACAAACTCATGTCCTGGTAATATGGGTAAGTTGTATATGAAACACAGATGAATTTTGTGTTTGAACTTCACCTTGATGCCTCTCGAAATATATGTAAATACTTCCAAACTTGAAAAAAAATTTGGAATCTGAAACACTCCTGGCCCTGAGTACTTTGGATGAGAAATGCTCAATTTATATGAGGCTTGTGATAGAATTATTTCCTTAGCCGAATTATTTTAGCACAGCTTTTACTTCAAGGATAACTACTTCGATAACTGGAGACAAATTCTAAATAATATATGTTCAAAATTAATTGTATTTTCCCCAACTGTGTTTGATCTTAAATGTAGAATAGGAATAGTAGAAATGAATATTTAAGATCACTAGCGTTTTAAAAGCAAAATTTGGAACGATCAATTCCACAGACTGTTAAATAGCATCTCTGTTTTGTCTTTAAGAAATGGAAAGGAAACACTCACTTGAGAATTGAATGGCAAATCCAGATTTACTGATATAAAAATCTGTGTCAAACTGGATGGTCACTATGTTGAGGGTGCTGTGGATTCCTTCAGGGATGAGAGATCCACTGATTTCCTTTAGAAGCATCTCATTTTCTGGTGGACCATCCCAAACTCGGAGTATATCATGTGATGCTTCAGTATCAAAAGCAAGAAACTGTAGGCTGAGCAAGAAACATATATATATGACTATTATAAACAAAGATTCAATTTTAAATAAAGAATAGAAAACATGCCTTGGGGCTTTTACTAGATATTCTTCTTTATCTGAGGTAAAAAATGAATTATATAGACAGCATATATAACCTGGCTAATGAACTTTTGGGCAGTATAATTTATTTCTTTATAATATGATCAAAAACAGTATTTCATCACTTTTATAAATCACAGAAACTTCTAATACATATTCTTTTCTGGGTTTCTACATTTGTGACAACAAAAAGCAACATTTATAGAGGACTTGCAATGTAGTATGCACAGAGCAAAATTCATTATAGAATTTCCTTTGCTTAATTGATATAATGATCTAAGAGAAGGGTAACATTTTTATTTTGATTTAGTAAATTTGGTAACTGAAGTTTAGATACACTAAATAATTGCCCAAAGACCGTCTGAGTTGTGAAATGAACTTCACTTGACACCTGGTACATATTTTTACCATAATGTCATGTTAAATCTGTTCTATGTCTAATCGAGGCAAACTTAGTATCTGATATCTTTTGTGCCAAGTGCAAAAATTAGCACTTCAGTTATATCGACATGCTTAACTTTATGTTCATGTTCACATTTGACATATTAATAGTGACAGCTTTAAATTTGTAGTCAATGTTAATAGCAAATATTTATCTTTAATTAAAAATCCCAGCTTAGTATCAGGTTTAATATTATAGATTCTAATAATTCTAATATTTAAATAGAACATGCATGATCTGCACTAAAAGAAGATAAGCTGGGAATCGATCCAGGGTAGCCTGATGCCAAGCAAAGTGCCAGCTCACACTGCCTCCATCCAGTCACGTGCAGGAGTGAGCCACCTAGAAGCTGTCTGATATGCCATTTATTGTAAGGAACAATTTTCACAGGATAGTTTATATGTCAAGGAGGAGTTGTCCATTTAATAATCCATTCATAGTCAAAGCCACAGTCCTAAAGTGGGACCGCAAGTGAGTGATAGCCTTGGAAACCCGGCTGGTGTCAGTTCAGAAGATGATGGTTGCTCACACTTCTGAGGGCAGCAGTGTGAGGTACTGTGAGCCCCCACCTAGGCTCAGCAGCAAAGGGAAACCGACAAGCTTACAGGGGCAAAGGGCAGATGCTCAAGAAACGTGCCCGAAGGCAGGACAGAAAGGCAATATTATGAGGTCATTTTCTATTCTCATTTCTTCTGAGTGTTAGTATAGTTGCACTCAGTGAGAGCGACTTGCACAACTTCATACACCATTTTTTTTTTCAGGACTGGGAATGGAACCCAGAGTCTCTGTACTGAGCTACATCACCAACTCTTATTATTTTTTCATTTTGAGACATGGTCTTGTTAATCAAGAATTGAAAACATGAAGTCCAAACAAATCAGGAAAAATTCTCAAAATCTTACTCTCTTATAACAACAAAAAGCTTTTATTCTGAGGAGTTATGTGATTTATTACTGCACTCTGCATATCACTAATTCAAGTAAATGAATTTTTTTTCATATTTTACACAAATGAAAACTAGGTTTTCCCTAGTTAATGGTATTGAAAAATGTTGATAATAATTGGTAGTGCATAGGCACTGATCAGGAAAATCAAATTCCTTTGGAGTGAAAAAACAAGGTCTATTTACCTGACAATGTTTCCTGGATCCACTTCAATCATCCACATGCAGCGCAGATTATTGTCATATGGAAAGGGATAACCAGGAGACAGGATTCTTCCTGACGACTCGCCTTTAAAACGGCCTCCACATTCAGCTAATAAAATAAAAAATTGAAGTCACAAGTTCATGGCAGCTTTCAAAACAATCTGCAAACTTCTTAAGAGTGTATATTCTTTCATATTAAGTAAAGTAAACACTGATGTTCCTCCTTCAAAGTAAGCATGCGTACAAACTTTCTTAGTTTAAGCTCTTAACTGAGCAAGAATATACTGTAAATTAAAATAAGATCGCCTCTAGTTAGATTGCACAAAAAACAATGAAACAAACCTATTTAAAGAATAAAAGGAAGACACACTCAAAGTCTCTAAATCAGGCTTCAAAATGGTTAAAGATGTGTTTTAAAATAACAATTGTAAAAGGGAAAACAGATGGTGATCTGCTCACCGTTAGTGAATTGCAGGCTGAGTAATTTATCATCTTTCTACCCCACCTCTGAGAAAAACTAATCTTTACTGTAGGCCCTTAGGCATCCTAAATTTCATTGTCCTTTTATGCTCCTTTAAATCACTCCTTCTCTTTCCTTTTTAACCCCCCTAAAGTCCAAGTGTCATTTTTATTAGATTTGTTTAATCCTCAGTTAAGTCTGGGTGGGTTTTGATTTTACGTTGTCTCTAATTTTTGTAAAATTTATCAAATTAAAAATGCATTTTCACACAACATGATTAAAAGTTTATCTTTTGAAAGACTTCCTCTCTATGTTAATATTCTTACATATTAGAGTAATAACTGAAGTAGACAATCTAGAAAGAACTCTGTACTGGAGAAAAGAGAAACTGAGTACTTTAGTGAGTATACTGATGTACAACTCTAGATCACAGGAATAAGAGAGACACTCTGTAATCCATCATACAATTCAAAAAACTCCAATTTGTCCTCCAGTCATAAAACAAACAGAACAGTTTCCTGTTTTCTTAAATATTTGATGACATTTCGATATGTTGGTTTCTTATTCTTTCCATCGTTTTTATTTTGCTTAGACTGAATAGTTAAAATTCATTTTTCTTTGATTTTTTATTATTAGATCAAAAAATGCCAAAGACAGAAGGTTTTATCATTTGGAGGAAATCTGGTAATATTAGAATCTAATGTCTCAAATTTGTAAGTTCCATATATGCAGATTTGTCTCAAAGATTTTAGATAATATTTTGCACTGCACTATGATAATTAGTTTTATTTATAAATAAACTACCAGGTCCCCAGTTAGTTAATCAAATGCTAATTTAAGTGTCAAAGTATTTTGCAGATGTGGTTAACATCTATAATCAGTTTACAAGTATCCTTAATAATGCATGTGAGTTTCATTTGATTCACTGAAAGGCTTTTAAGAGCAAAACTGTTTTCAAGGAAAAGAAGAAATTCAAAATTGCAGCATGAAATTCTGCTTCAAATCCCAACCTGCTTGCCTGCTCTGTAGATTTTGGACTTGCCAGCTCCTAACACAAGTTGACTAATGAGTCAAATTACTAAAATAAATAAAACTCATGAGAGAAATTCTACTGGTTTTGTTTCTTTGGAAAATCTTGATAGACATACTCTCAGAGGGCTAAAGGAATATTATTTTGTATTGTAACATAAATTTAATTTCTAATAACACATATAAGTGATTTTTAAAGTAAGAAGATACTAGTATTTGAGATGCTACCATTTCTTATGCATTTCTTAATTTTTAAACAAAACCTTTGTTGGACAAGCTACAGCTATATTACTATTGTAAATTAATGTTCCATCCTTTGATTTATCAATATTTTTTATTTTAAAGAGTAAAAGAAATAACAATGAAACAGATTTTCAAAACAGGTTAGTAGGACAGTTACAGTAATTAATATATTGCTTATTGGTGTCTGGTAGTAGTTATTCAGTGTACAAGATAAAGACAAGATATCTTGTCCAAATAACATTAGTAAAAATCTTTCTTTTCAATGAACTAAGAGAAACTAGCTATATGACTATTTTAACTATCTTGTGCATACTTCTGTATTTTTCCCTTTCTTCCTTTCCCCTTTCCCCCATCATAGTTTGTCTTTTCTTTTGAACAGTTTCTTCCCATTTCACAGTATCTGTTGTACATTTTGTATTTTATTTACTAGCCCTGTTTCTCACACTAGGGAGACAATATGATGTTAACACATATAGGTCTAACTTTTTTCACCTATATGAGTATGGTCTTGAGTTGCATCCATTTACCTATAAAAGTCTCCAGTTTATCCTCCTTTGTGGCATATATATATATATATATATATATATATATAACCTTTTTTATCTATTCCTCAGTTGATGGCATTTGGGTTGTTTTCAAAATTTAACTATTACAAATTGTGCTGCTATAAACATAGGTGCACATATATTGCTGTGGTATGATGTTTTTAAAGTTTCTTGGAAGATACCCAGAAAGGTACTAGCTGGGTTGAATGGGACATCTAATCCTAGTTTTTTAAGGAATCTCCACACTGATTTCCACTGTGGTTGCACAGGTCTGCACTCCTACCAACAGTGGAGAAAGTTTCTTTATTCCCCATAGCCCCACCAGTATTCGTTACAGGTTGATTTTTTGATGATAGCCATTCTTTCTGCAGTGAGATAGAATCTCAGTGTTTTTTTCATTTCCATCTCTCAAATGACCAATGATGTTGAACATTTTTTCATGTATTTATTTGCCATGTGAGAAGTGTGTATTCATCTCAGATGCCTATTTTTGATTGGATCTTTTAATTTGGAGTGTGATTTATCACTATTATTGGTATATATGATTTTGAAAACAGAGTTGAAACTTATTCAGCAGATTAATATTACATGCTTTTTATGTTCTTTGGCCTATTAGACGGGTTTCAATCTGTATACATGATAATAAACTTTATAATGTCTTACAAGACATAAATGAATCTGATGTTGGAAAAATAAAAAGAGGGTGGAAGGAAGATGAAAAAAGAATTTAAATGTGTTTGTTCACTACAGGGAATGTAATTATTATGTACTGCAAACATGAATTAATAAAAGCAAAAAAGTAAAGCTTATCATTCCCTCAAAATCTTGTACAATACACAGTCACTAAGTTTGGTTTAGAATGTTTGTAAATATAAAATGTATTGAATTGTTGCAAACATAATTAAAATCATCTGACCTGCAATCAAATGTCTTTCCTTCTGCATTAACTCATTCCAGACAAAAAATGTCTTCATATTTGCTCAACATACTCAGAAAATACCTGATTTCAAGGCACTGTTTCATAACTTTTAATTTTAAAGACAATGGAAAATTAATATTTACAGGTTTACCATTTAGTGATATTACAGCTTTTAGTGCTTTTCTGAACTTATTTCATATTCATATCAAATAATGAATTCTTATCAGAGAGAATTAATCAATGACACATTTTTCTCATAACCAATTCCAAGGGATAAATTGGTCATATTCCAGAATCTAAAGCTTTTGATAATTAAGGTTGATTATTATTTTAGATAATGCCCACATAACCTATCCAAAATTCAGATGCCATCTGAAAATAAAAGATTGCAATTGAGTCTTGGTTAGAGGAACATATTTGCTTACTGTGTGAACCAGTGCTGTAGTGCACAAGCAGAGATCTCATCTCATTAGAAGCACCATGTGATTAGCTGCAAGGCCTCTAATGAAAATAATTTCAATTTTTTCTAAATGAATTCTAGCAAGTTTTGCAGCGGTTCTTATGTTTATCATAATAAATACACTGATAGAAATTTTCCAATTGCATTGAAAGGTTCAGGCCTTCAAATTGAAAACATTAAACATATACTGTTTCTTTTAAAATATCAGTTACACTTCAATAAAGCTGTTAAAAGGTTCAGCCAATTTTTTCCACGTAGGCATGACTCAGAACAACCCTGTGATCCCATAAATGCCATGAAGAATTAAGAGTGGCTAGCCGGGGATATAGCTCAGCGACACATTGCCTGACCGACATCTGTGAGGCTGTGACTTTGATTCCCGGTACAAAAACAAACAAACAAACAAACAAAGAATTAGGAGTGGCTACACAACTGCTGCTTGTTGGTTCCCTACTCATGAATTAGTGTTCATTAAAAAAAAAATTTGTCCTAGTATCCCTACCCATCCTGGTACTCAACTGATCTTTGGAATAGAAAAAGATAAAAAGGAAGGAGGGGGATCCTCTATCTGTGCTTTTTATCTGCCTTTCTATGTCTGTAAACCTAGTTTTTTATTAACAGATCTGCAAAACAGCAAGAATAACTTGTAACCCATCAAAGCAAAATGAGAGAGAATAACCATCATCTAACTTCAAGTAGGCAATGTACCTTGTGTTGCTGATTTTTGCGTGCCTTTTCATATTGAAGTTGGTTGTTACGTTGTACACACATAAGAAAAACCAATGCCATTTTAAAAATGTTTTGATGTACATATAAAAAATATTATATTTGAAGCTATTGAGAAGTTTATTATTTTAATCCATTTTAATTCCAAGATGTTCAATACTTTTATAAATTACAACAGTGAGATTCAATAAATATGTTTGATTGAAAGTCTTAACTTTTTTTTATTTTAAAGAGAATAAAACAAAACAAAAAAAACCAGAACAAAGCATATCAGAAAGGAACAATTTGAGCAACACAGGACTTCAAAACAAGACACCAGGAAATCAACAGTGGCTACCATAATGACTCTTGTTTTCTTCGAAATGGTTGTCCATACCTTCAGACACAATAAATTCAAACAAAAAAAACAGTATAAAACTAATCAAAACAAAAGTGTGAAAGCATTATGGGCCTTTGAAACCAGATGATAGGAAACCAACAATAGCTACCATAATGTCTCGTTTTCCTCAAAATAGCTGTCTATACCTTCAGATGTATTGAAATCAAACAATAGAAAACAGACTAAAACCAATCAAAACACAGAATAAAATCTTTCTTGGACTTCAAAACAAGATGCTATGAAATCAGAAGTGTCATTTTCTTCAAAGTAGCTGTTCATACCATCATACATAATAAAATCAATTCTTACAAATTCTTTAAGAGTGAAAGTCTTAACATTTTTATAGTAATTTAAATTTTATATGAAGAACAGAAATAAAATGACTTCATACAAACCATACTACTCCCAAAAATGTACATTGCTAAGATTATTAAAAGAACCCTTATACTTCTCAATATTTCCTTTTGACACGTTAAATTTCATTAAATTTTGATCTTAGGTTTGACTTATGTGTGGCAGAGAGAATCAGTGACTTGATCATGGAGAGCGTAATTTGCTGTCATTTCCATACACACATTTACTACAAATCTAAAAGAGGATCCTACCAATACAGGAAGGCAGAGGATAGTCCCATGCCCTTCTCTCCCCGGTCATGCACTTGAGAAGGCTGCTTCCATGGAGGGTGTAGCCTGGATTGCAGCCATAAATGATGGTACTCCCAGCGAAGTGGCCTTGGTCACTGATCTTATATCCAAATTGTGGAATTCCAGGATCTTCACAATGTGAAAGTTCAAAACCTGGGGAAAAAATAGAAATTGATTAAAATCAAACTTTAGGAAAATTTAAATGAACACAAATTATTCCATTTAATATTTCTAATATGGTTTACATATTTTCCCTAGTTATATTATTCTTGGCATATTTATTTTTCATAGTATACAATAATCCTAGTTTTTTCCCCTGGTAACTAGAACTTGTATTTTTAAAAATTAATTATATGATCTATGTAATTATATCAGGGGTTGAAGCAGTAAGCTTGCTCCCCGCCTACTTCAAACAGTTTATAGTTAATATTGGATTCTCAGTTACACCATTGTTATGGTTTGTGTTTGGATGGCCTCCCCCAAGCCTTCTAATCATGGAGGTGGCTGAGTCTGGCATTCATCCTTGGTTTGTTGTCTGGTGCAGGGATTGGTGGTTTGAGTGCTGCACTCACCCAGGGGTAGAGCTGTCATATAGTGTAAGGGCAGGAAGAAGGCATGTCTTTGCTTTTTTGTTTTGACTCTGTCTCTCTTGCTGTTTGTGGTGGCCTTGAATGGCTGCCTGACCAGGCCACACTACCTTGGAGCCAACTAAGTATGGACTAAAACTCCCAAAACTGTAAGAAATAAAGCTTCCCTTGCTTCACTTTGGGTGTCAGGTATCTTGTCTCAACAATGAGAGAGAAGTAACCAAGACAACCACACTATAAAAAACACATATTGAATAACTGTGTCTGGTTCCTGGTACAGAGTTCCTAAAAATCCTTGTCATTTCCTGAGTGATACAGATCAGAAGCATCTTTTATTACTTCTAATGAGCCTTTTTCAACCATGAGGTCTAAATCATAAGGATCCCCTCTTTCTCTTGGAGAATTGGGGTCTTCTACCAGAGGAAATATCCATGTGGCTAGACAGGTGGAAATTTTTGCCTGAACCAACACACACTTTGAGGGAAATGAGAGGACCTATGAGATTAATTACTGATAGCCAATGGTTTAATCAACAGTGCCCATGTAATGGAAATTTCCATAAAAACCCTAGACTAAGGAGTTCTGAGAGGTCCTAGGTTGGTGAACACATCTGTGTGCTGGAAAGGTGGTGCATCCCAAATCCAAGGAGTCACAAATTTTGACCTTGAGGTCCTTCAGGACCTCACTTATGTACCTTTTTAGCTGGCTTTTCATTTGCATCCTTTATGATAAATCAGTACACATAAGTAAATGTTTCCCTGAGTTCTGAGTGTTTTAGCAAATTACTGAACCCAAGGTTAGCAGAACCTCCAATTTATAGCTGGTCAGTCAGAAGGATAGGAGGCCCAGACTTGCAATTGGCATCTGAGGTGGTGGCAGTCTAGTGGGGCTGAAGTCTTAAACTGGTAGTACTCTAGGTGGTGTTGGAACTGCAATGAATTGTTGGACATCAGGTTGCATTTCAGAGGATTGGAAAATTGGTTGGCATGAGGAAGAAATATGTTTGGTGTAGGAACTGCTGTGAGTAGAGACACAGGTGCTCCCTTTATTAACAGAACTTCTAGGATTATATCACCAAAATTTTACAATCCACACCAGAAATGTGAAGCTAGCATTGCCCAAGAAACAAATATGTTTATTTGGGCAGTCCACTCCGGGACTCCTTCTGTTTCTCTCTTGGACAGATGCATTCTTTCTCTCAATAAATATATTCTGCTCTTAAAAAATACGTTTATTACAAACATAACATTAGATTCTTATTTGTACAACCTTAGAAGAAAGTGAATCCCATATTTACTTCTCTATCAAGAAGTAATATAAGTAATAATTGTCTTGATGGATCGCAGAGTTTTATATTTTACTTGATCCAGAAAAATAAAGTTCTGAAAAATTCATTCAAACAACACACTGAAAAGCTTCCTACATATTGTCATTGTGAGGTACAGAGAAAATATTTCTATATTTTTGCAGAGCTGAGACTTTTGGCTTACAATTGCTGAGATGCTGGGCTAAGGGCAAATTTTAAGAAGCTAATTTACTACTGTATGACTAGAAAGCGATCTCTAGAGAGATTTACCTGACTGTGGAGGAGGATTATGTTTACACTTCAAGAGAGGATGAAGCTGAGAAATACAGACATCTCTAGGATATAAAATCTGGAGACACAGGAGGATAGCATGTCCTTAGAGAGATACATTTATATTCCAAAGTTAGAGTTAGAACTCATGATCCTTTGCATTCCATTTCCTGGGACAAAAATTTCTGCCTGTCTTTTCAGAAAATGAGAGGGAAAAAGCAGCTCAAAGCAGAGCATGTCCCTTCCCCACCCCATATTCCTCCATTTCCTAGCTACGGAATCCTAGGCCACTAGTGTAGAAGAATTAGTCAAATGGTTTTATCATGTTGCTACAAGGGGATAGACTGGAACAAAGAAGGGCTGACCCAGAATCATCATTATCATTGTTGCATTACTTAATAACTAATCTGCCCAAATTTAGAATACCTTATGCAGGCTCAGGGTAAAAGTAATACAGATGAGTATTAAAATCTCAGTAGTTGTAAAAAAAAAAAAAAATGCACTCTTAGGATCCTAAAGGAACTAGGAAAGGACACTTCTCAATTTAAATGACAATGTAAGTTCCTTAACTATGTAGTTGTCATGGTTTGTAGTGTATCTAGATGTTCCCCCAAACCCTAATGTGCTCTTAGCTTGGGAGCTTCAAAAATGACTAACTTAGGGTGGGTGAATATGAATTAAGAGTGTGATAGTAAGATTAAAGATGTGGATAATGGGATCCTCATCCTAGGTGTGGTGGCACCAATCAGTAGCCTTACAATCACAATGGAATATGAAGGGAGAGAGGAAACGCAGCCTTGTTGCTGCTGCTATTGCTGCTTCTGCTCCTGTTGCCTGCTGCTACTTTGCCACACCATGGACTGTTTCTTCCCTGTGATGTCCATCTGTTCTGCTGCCCTGCTTTGGAAACAGTCAACTATGAACTGAAAGCTCTACAAACCATAAGTTGAAATAAATCTTTCTTCCTTTATCTTTGGGTGTTGGATATTTTTGACTCAGCAATGAAAAAAGTAACCAAGACAGTAGCTTTTCTATCTATAAAATTTGCAACAGTGTGGGATTATTTCCATAAGGAATGCACAAAATTATATTCAGGTACAAAATTATAAAAACTTCTCAAAATAGAAGGCCATAAGAATACTCTAGATAGCCTCAACTACGAGACACATGGGTTATTTTAAGTTGACATATTGGAGAAAAGAGAATTTTTATTTGTATTTTAAATTATATAATGATATTTCTTTTTGTGTTTTTAATCTGCAATACTTGGTGCAATAGAATCTGCAAAGATGTGCCACTTTGTCTTTGAAATGAAATTTTGCATACCAACATATTCTGGTTTAAAAACAACCAAAAAAATCATGTAATGATACAAAGATATGCATCTCTTTTATATACATAGAACTGTTATCAAACTAACTTAGATTTAAACTATAAAGCAAAAAATGAAGAAAAAAACCATGTGTTATCTCACTGGTGTCAAAACACTAACTCACATTGTTGGCTTCTTAGAGCATCACAGCATTGCAGAAAGTTATCAGAACTTGTACATGGTAAAGCAATAATTTTTTCCTATGATTTCTTTATGCTGAGGGGTACACTGGCTCTCAGAGAACACAAGAAGCCCTTTCTAATCTCTTCTAGAGGATCTTAATCAATCCTTCCTCTGTTAAACCATAGAATAATTAACCTCTGTCTTCATTTACAATCATTTGTTTATTTTTTTGTTTTTCTATTTATCCTATTTGGAATTATTTGTTCCTCTTTTTTCCTCTACAGTTTTTACCTAACAAAAATTGAGACAGGATAATGCCATCACTTTTCCCCTGCAGAAAGAACTGTTGTTGGCTTTCACCTGTAAGTTAAAACCCCTCTTTATCCATAGAGTCATGAGTTGAACAGGTTTCTGCTCTAAAATTCTCTATAAATGTACCCAGTGGCAGCCTATAAAAGCCTCTCTCCATTTTGAGAGCATACACTCTCTTTCTTTGAGTGTGTATTTTTAAAATTCTGTCTAATAAATTCCTTTATGTCTCTACCCGACACATCCTGAAAATTCCTTTGCTGTGGCATTAGTCAGGTATTGTAGATTGCTAAGTTAGGTAGAGATTCATGGGCAGGTAGAAAGGGACTGGGCCGAAGATAGAGTTAGAATAGAGATGAGGCAAACCAGGCCTATGGTCTGAGTTTGCAGAAACCAGGATCCAAGCTAGAGAAGCAGTGGCTAGGCCTGGAAGCCTCCCCAGAGATAAACAGTATTCCAGAGCCATACTGTAACGGCATCATCTGGTCAATTAAGCCTGAACAGTATCTCTCATATTTAGAAACAGCATAACAAACACACAGCCTACTAGAATATTCTGGCCCTCACTGCCACCTCTTCTGGAAATGTCTTTGTTCTTCTCCATGTTATATACCCTTACCATGTGCCTTGTTTTCCTATTAGATCAACAGCTAAGTGACTGCACTTGTAATCCTACACGGTGATTATAGTTTGACCCAAATTAACTTGTGATGTGATTTTGCTGTACACAAAAGCCTAGAAAAAGAGCCTTAGCAACCCACTTTGGGGACCCCTCCTGTTTCACAGGAGCTTTCTCTTAATAAAACTTTCCCCACTCTTCACCTTTCTGGTCCTTCAGTCTATTCTTCAGCATCATAAAATAAGAACTTGGCACCTCTAACAGGTTGGAGGTCACTTGCCAGTAACACAGGAACCCTGTGACCTGTCTGGTGGGCAGAATGAGTCAATGTTTCCCCATTTCAGCTTTGGGGATCTACTTGGACCCTGTTCAATGATACAATCTCAGTACAAACAGATGTTCAATAAAGTTCATGACCAAGTGTGATTTTTAGAAGCAATTATTTCTAGGACACAACAGAAAAATAAAATAATATTAACTAGAAACTGAATTTTGGGAGACAATTTTTAAAAAAGAAAGTTTCAAGATTTTCCTGTATAAATGAATTTATGAAAGTTCCATTTTGAGTGAAAATGTGCTAAAATAAAGCAAATGTAAATAGTTTCAGGGACAGAACCATGCAAGAAGTTAGCAATCATTAACTGAATGATATATAATAAAGTATAGAGGATACATAGTCAAGCAAGTCAGTCTTTCAAACACAGACGAAACAGTGAAAACAAAAATTTAAAATTTTCAGGATACATTATTTTGCATGGATTTGCATAGTTAATATACATTTAAAGTGTCTCTGCTAAAAAATTACAAGTTTGGATATTCAACTTCTTTTTCAAGACAAAACCACTTTTGAGTCTTACCACATATCACTTCTCAAAATAAAAGTGAAAATCAAGCTGTTTTCAAGATTTATAACCACAGTCATCCTTCTTTAATTTGAATATTCTGTAAATTGATTGCAATTGCTCTGATAAAATACATGGAGACAATCTCTGTAAACTAAGATAATTTATAATAGTTGACATTACAGATGAAAATGCACGTGGACATAGAGTATTAGCTACAGACTAACACAATTAAGTCGAAATTGGCAGACCTCCTTATGAATATTCATAACTGTCTTATCTTTATGAAAATGTACAGCTGTCAGTCTTTTCTGAGACCTCAAGTACTTGAACCTGACAATTAAATAAAGATATGTATGGTAAAATCACACTTCTAATTACAACTATACATCATTTCCTATGAAATTCGATACTCTGGTGAAATGTAATCCTCAAGAGCATACAATGAACTAAAAAATCCTGATTATCTAAATCCTCTTGCCTTTGAATAATTTAAATTAACTTCTAATTCCTATCATGACACCATGTAGCATATTTCTTTAAAGATTTCTAATTTATCTTT